>MQRK01188999.1:12441-27389 GCA_001938485.1 Girardia tigrina | reverse complement strand
TTAAAATTTATTTTTTACTAAATATACTTTCAAAATAGATATTATTTAAACAAATAATTATCTATATTTTTTCATGTTAAATATTTCATTTAAGAAATAAATTTAACATGTAACAATGTGGTTACAAAATAAATCAAAAAGGATTATTCGAACTAATTTCCTCATTTTCCGATAATATTTATCATTTTTTTAATTTTAAAATATTTCATTATTCATTAAAAAAGTAAATCAATTTAACGTTTTTTTAATTTAAAAATTTATTTGTAAAATATTTTCTTAAATTGTTAAAAACTTCATTAATTCTAATTTCTAAGGTTTCTTTAAAATATCAACCATGACAATTAAAATTTTAGAAAAGATTACTCATATTTGTAAGTAACCCTAACTTATTTTTTAAAAATAAATTAAAAATTTTAACAATTTATTCAATATTTTATTACTTTTTAAAAATATCAATTCTGTACGAATGATCATTTATCGCAAATACTAGGAAACATCAATTTTCCAACGGAGTTGCAGGTTCACAATTCCAAGTTCGACCCACTTAAATAAACACACCGCATTCATACACAATTTAAAATATTTCTAACAATAATAATTGAGTATTTCTTGTTGTAGCTGCCGGTCACAGTACTGAGAAAACTTTGCAGTTGTGTCTGAAATTTAATTGTGCAAAAATCGCAAATAAATATGTTTTTTCTAGTACTAAATATCTAAAGGTAAATTATGGTTTAGTTTTAGTTTAGTGATACTTCGTTATACAACATTTTAATTATCGTACTGTATTTCGGTTTCGTACTTTGAATTTCGAGTTAACTTAGTAAAATTATACGATGCGTATTTGTTACGATCTAAAGCTAATTGACAAATATTTTCAATAGAGATTTATTAATGGGTTGAAAACCTTTTTAAAAAAATAGTAATTTTACATGGAATGTAAGAAATACAAACGTAAGATGTAAAGACATCAAAGACTTCTTGTGGAATATGATAAAGAAGTGGAATTTTTGAAGATATTAAAACTTCATAGAAAATTGAATATCACTGAAAATGAAAAAAAGAAAAAATGTATATTCTAATTATATAAAGCAGATAAGACTTACTAGATTCTATTATTTATTACGAAGACTTTATTCTACTAAATATTTTATTTTAAAATGACATTTTGTAATTTATAAAAATTATTTGCCATTGTTTTTCAAATTTATCTGAAACATATAACCACATTATTACATTCTTTTTATTAACTTACTTTCTATATAGGTATATATATATATATGTGTGTGTGTGTATATATAAGGAATTTAGAAACCTATTTTTTGAAGGCCTTCTACTCAATCGATTTTCTCCAATCTTTGCACACTTACTCATTTTCGATGACAAAAAATGATTATGTAAAAATTTGATCGAAAGTCTTTTTAAGATCCCAAAATGGGAAAAAAACGGAAAATTCGGAGTTATCGAAAAATATTAATTACAAGATATCTATTTATAAATTATAAGTAGTTTATATTAATTTTTAATGTTTTTTTAATTGAAATTTTTTTAATTTTAAAATCTTTTTTTGAAAAAGTAGAGTTCTGTCTGCATAAAGAATGGATATAAAAATTTTATTTTTTTGATTTACTAGTTTTTCAACATGAGTGCCGTTGTTTGACGTGTAAGAGGACTTTCCAAAAATAAGCTCACCCACGCTTATTCTAAGTTTTTGTTGCCAAAAATAGGCGCATTACACTCTCTATTTCATTCATACGACACCAAAGAGAACTTAAAAGAAATTAAATGAGTCATATGACTCATTTTATGGTAACAATTAACATAATAATAATTATTTTATGGTGCACTTATTTTCGGAAAATCCCGGTACTTCTACTAGCTTTCAATTTATTCGGAAATGTATTTTTGAAAAAAGCTTTAAACTATTCTCCGCGAAAGGAAACCTTAATTTTCGTAGACTTTATCTATAAAGGTTTCTAAAGAAGTAGACATGCTTGTATTCAACATTGAGCCTGTAGAAAAACTGGATGAAGAACTGAAACTCTCTTTCCTCGAGTATAATATTGAGGAATAGAATATAATATTGAATTGTTTGATTATAATATTGTCACTTTGCAACCAGGTAAGTTTAGTAGAATACATCAATACAAATTAGTTGTTTCGTCCAAACCTGTGCAGAAGAACCCATTTGCGTGTGGCCTCAAAATATGTAAGTGTGACCTCAGTACGAGTTTCCAGATCGCATCTTCAAGGAACTGCTTTCACTTAGAAATTTTCGGTCTTCCTTTGATTGTTATATTTCGAAAAAATAGCTTTTTATTCACAGTTATTATATTTTTGAGAAAGTTCTTTAAAAATTCCTAGAAAATTTAAATGTTTTTGTAGCAATGCTGAAGTTAATTTATTGAAATATAATTTTATTTGAAAAAATTTGAAATGAAATTTCTGTTATTTTCCGACCTGATCACTGCTGATCTGACTGATATAAGAAACTAAAATAAAAATATTCTAAATAATACAAATTACAAAACAATAGCAAGAAGAATAAAATTTTGTGAAGAGTATAAGGATCAGATGACACTACATCTAAAAATTACTATCATTTAAGAGCCTATATCTTCTGTAAGAACAAACGTCAACAAGTAATACATGTATAACTTTTAGAAAGTTGTGTAACAAAGTATCACCGATTTTCACATAATTTTTATGATAAGTATAATTTTTTTTATATTTCAGTTAAGTCAAGCCTCAATTGAATCAATGTTTTTCACTGCCGTAAAGGAGAACAAACCAGAATTTGTAAATTTATTCATCGAAAATAATTTTGAAATTGAAAATTTCATCACTAAGGAAATGTTGAAAGAGCTCTATGATGTATGTTTTACTATCAAATGATCGCATTTACTCTTTAGACTCAGCATCTCTCTTTTCTTGACTTTCTACCTTTTTGACTCAATATTTATTCTTTAATGACACTCGATTAAGAAAGACGAAAAATGCCAATTTTCAAGAAAATTATGTCACAAAATTATTTTGACATCTTCAGTAGATTAATTGGCAAGTTCGATGTCCAGTCATTTTATGGGGACATGATGGTCCACAACAGGATTGCATTTTAAGACTTTTCTTTTAATTTAATACAAGTTATTGAGATTAAGGAAAACAATTCTCATATATTTATATGATTATATGATTATCTTAAGCATGATTTATAATATTTAATGAAAAATTTTACAATGATTATCCTATAATTATAATAATGAAATTTTTTTAATAAAATTTAAACCTCTTTATTATAATATATACCTTTGTTGATCTCTGCAGTACAATATAAGATTAAGAATGTACCTGTTTCAACTCTATTGAATAAATTAAGCAATTCTAGTTCGAAGACGACGGTTTATCTATCCAATGTAAAAGGGATCACATTTATGACTTCGATTCTGAGCGATAAAAAAACAAAAATAACAGAATTATGTTTTACGATGTAAAGTGTGATATTTGTAGAACTAAAGTCAAAGTTTATTGATAATTTACCATTACGAATATTTATGTCATTCATCAAAGTATGCACCAATATTATAGACAAATTATTGGCATATGAACGGCAGTTTGTTGAAGCCATTTGTATAAAAATTTGGTGGGCTAGAATCTATAAACTACTTGAAGGCCATTTTTATGGAATCTTCGGAATTGTATTTTTTTCCTATCAACAGGTTGTTCAAATTGAGGAAGAAATGTTAGTCAGTTGGGGTTAGGTCTGGTGAGTATGTAGGGTCATGCAGAAGTTCCAACTAAAGTTACATTAGTTTTGTCAAGGTCTTGAGTTCAGATTGTGATTTTGCGTTGTCGTGGAGCAAGATAGAAGTAGAATTGTTTACCACACGCGGCTGTTTTTCTTTGAATTTCCGCATGAAATCTTCCAATGGGTTGCAGAAGACATCTGATGTGATTGATGAACCAGTTTTCATGAAGTGATAATAAAATAACCATTTGGCAGACTATCAAACACTCACCATCAGCTTCTTTTGATGAATGTTGTGATTCTGAATGTGTTTTATTTATTTGCTTTCTTTATTTGCCACTAAGCTTGCTGAAAGATTGCGATTATTATATTGAATCCAATCTTCATCACAAGTGACAATTTTACTCAAGAATTGATGCCGTTTATAACGAGTAAGTATCATAAAGCAATGATCCAAACGCTTTTGTTTCTATTTTTCATTAAACTTATGTGGAATCCACTTTTCACTTTACCAATTAGAGCCAAGTGATTCAATATTGTTTATTATGTAACAGCAAACGTTAGCAATACATCATAAAAATTTGTGATGGATCCGATTCCATGGTTACCTTCAGTTCATCATTGTCTACCTGCATTCCTGGGCGATCCCGGTACTCATTATTGAGGTTACAATTGCTTTTCACGAATTTCGAGAGTCAATTTGAGACTGTCTGCAACGTAGTAACATTGTATCCGAATACATGTTTGATGTTTCGCATGGTTTATGATGCTGAGGTGCCACGTAGGAACTCGTATTTCATAACAGTTCAAATTTCTGCCTTTTCTTTTTTTTTAAATTGATTATTAAAACAAGTTATCAATAATTTGAATAATTTATATTAATGTTATTAATCAAACAAAAAAACTTAACAACAAATGTTAAAAAATGGTCAAATTACAATTTTTTGAAAGTATTATAATCATGGGTACAAATTTTATACTTGGCATCATTATATATATATTATTATATATATAATAATTTATTATATAATTCTGAAAATAAAGATTATAATAAATTTATGTTGATGATAATTTCCACTGTCGTTTTTGCATCTTTCAATTTAATTCTCATGATTCACACTACTTATTTGGAAACACAAATCGTCCTCTGCACTAGAATTACTGAACATACCCAATTGAGTAGAAATATGTCGATTTTCGATCACAATAAAAATGCAGAAATAGATGTAAAGTTAACTATGGAATCTGAACTTTCAGTGTCGAAAAAATTTTTTTACACGTATCATGAGAGGATAGTCGGTGATGGATTATTATTAAAGCATTTACAATCATACATAAATGTAAAAGGTGAATTGTTCAGTCATATTAAAATTAAAAAACAGATTAATTGTGTAATAGTCAATGTGCTATCTAAATGACTTCAATTTAAAATTCTTTCAGAACTGACGGAAATTGAAAGGTTCAGGAATTATCAAAGCGCTTTCTTTATAAACTTTTGAATTGTGTTTTTTCTGTTTTCGACTTTATTCAAACAAGCCCATATCTTCGAAGTTACATCTAGTTTTCTTTAAATGTATTTTTTCTTTGTAAATAGTTTTTTAATAAATAAAACATTTTTTAAAATATTTTTTTCTTTTAAACTAAATTTTTAATAGATAAAACATATGGTTTTAAGTTATATAAATATATATAATGATTTAGGGTATATAAACTGTATACAATAACCTCCCATCCAAAAAGCGGAGCTTAGTAGCAGTTAACACAACAGAATATTCAAAAAGTATGTCAAAAGAAAATTCAAATAACTTAAGGTGGTATGACTTCGAACTTAATTTAACGTAGTTTGACGTTTCTCAAATTATAAGTTTTAGAATTTCCTTCAACTGAAACAAATACATTAATTTTGCTAGAGGAAAGGGAAAGGACCCAAATATCTGTCTTCAAAGTTGTGTGAAAAATGATATTTGATGTAACATTCTTTATGTTTGTGTGAAATATTAGAAGTGTCGAAAGGACTGTTGTCTTGTTTGAAAATGGTGAATGTGTATTTAGAGTTACTCATACGATGTAATCTGCGTGACGCTGTTTGGTTTGAGTCGTAGGGCCAAACATGTTTCATCCTGAAAGTACAAAGCTGTTGTTACATTTAATGCTCAATGTTTGTTTTAAATAACGATTGAAGATCTCCACCTTCCCGTTGGATTGGTTTTAAGTTATATAAATATATATAATGATTTAGGGAATATAAACTGTATACAATTATATTTTAAAATTAAGTTGATTTTTTAATTATTAATAGAAAATAATTTAGATTTCTCTCAATCCTGAATTCTGTCAATGTGCAGAACTGTTGACAGACTTGTTAAAAAGTAATAAAAAAACCTATTTTTCATCTGAACAAGACTTTGATCTTTTATTGGCCATGGGGAAGTTAATCCAAGGTTTTAGCGGAAATATTCTAAGAAACTGTTATAAAAATTGTAAGTTGATTTTGTGAAAAAGCGTTTCCAGTCTTATGGAGTTTAGATTTATTTTATAATACAGTTTACATAACATGATCATAAATAATCATAATTCTAAATGATCAGTTAACCGAAAAGCAATATTTATTGTTTTCGGGGATGGGACATTATTTTCATAGCCTTCTTGTTGTTGTTTGCGAATTAAGTGCTGTCAATCTTTCTGAGGAGATCAAACTTGATGACACTATTGTACTCCTCCAATGGAGTCATGTTACTCGGAAAATAAGTTTTCTGAGACATCACAAGCTGTGCATCCACATTGTGGTCCATGATATGACATTTATTTAAGTGACCTTTGTCATCGTTGAGGAAAATTCCCTTACATATTAGTCAACAGATTTTTTTGGCAACATAATGTATAGTTAGAGAACAATCACTAAAGCATTATTAGTTAAACATTTTAAACATTTTTTATCTCTGAAACTTGATGGAACCAACTTCCTTTTTAATGCCACATAATTTAATATATTTGGTGAACAGAAAACTAAGGGACATTGATTGAAAATGGTATAACCAAATCTGGTTATCCTGAAAGCATTTATCATCTGTTAAAGGGGGTCATTAATATATGCATAAAAGTTGCACTTAGTGATTCAGTAAATCACCTTTCATTTCGTGAAAAATGCGCTTAGAATAGTGAAGTTACACTTTAAATTCCGGACCGTTTTGATTCAATAGACTAATTTAAATGTTATTCAACCTTTTGTGTTTCCATTTATCTTTCATAATGATGCTCCACAACCTTTTTAAACGCACACGATGTTCGAAATTTAGATCTAATTCACAAAACACTATTTTTATGCATAAATGTTTTACGAAATTTTAAACATAAAAATAAAATTTTTTGCAAAGTATATGACAATGTAATTAAATTTTTTACATTTACACTCAAACCTGTTTTTACGCGATTTTTTGTACGATCTCATAATGAGATCTTGCGTATGGAATCGCACCAAAATTCTCACAAATAAAAAATCGCATAAAAACAGGTTTGGGTGTATTTAAATTTATTCAAACTTACAAGATAAATATGACGACTTTGATTAGTTTTGTGAACATAAAAGTCTTATATTCAGTTCAATATTTAAAATGGCAACCCGAAATTCTTCATTAACCCGAATTGGGCCACCGTCCTTTTAAAAGAACACTGCTCAAATATTTTTTACATCAATTTGACGACTCAGCAACAGGCGGCATTAGGTGCAATAGTCTTTGTATATATGAGTCATGAGTTTGAACTCATCAGTTTATTTTTAATGTAGAACAAGTTATTTAGATATAATAAACCAGAATTAATATCAAAAATTCATTTTTTCTAAAGGAAATAGTTTCGGCCCCATTAGGGTTAAAGCTCTTTAAATACGTCCGCTTAGAAAAACTAGAGTAGAAAAATAATTTCATATAAATACGTTGTGTAAAATGATACTAACTGATTTTTGTAGAATTGTAATAGATTTCCTTATCCAACCTATGATGACTTC
Source organism: Girardia tigrina (assembly GCA_001938485.1). Taxonomy (NCBI): domain Eukaryota; kingdom Metazoa; phylum Platyhelminthes; order Tricladida; family Dugesiidae; genus Girardia; species Girardia tigrina. The sequence goes on along the minus strand of MQRK01188999.1, from coordinate 19,644 downwards.
ACGGCATAGGAGTGTATCACTGTACACCTGTTACGGAACACTGTTTTATAAAATGATCTATGTTATTCTTAATTCAGTTGATCGAATTTATACTTTCAGATGAAGATATTGATGAATGCGATCCTTTGATGTCTATAAATGCACAATATTTATTCCTTTGGTCTTTATTATCTGGCAGAATTGAATTATCAAAGATTTTTTGGAGAATTGGTAAAGACCAAATTGGATCGGCATTGATAGGTTCTATCATTTTACGAAGCCTTGCTAAATTAATTGAAGTTCGCGGAGATAATAATCTTGGTACTAAATTATCAGATGGTTCCAAGTTAGTTTTAATAAATTATACCATCCTAAATTTTTAATTTAACATTACTGGTTTTAACTGATTCTGTATTTTTTGTTACTGTTGCGGTTTTTGTATTGACAATTATTTTCGACGATAAAAAGAAATTGTGAATGTTAAATCGTTTTATATATACAATTAGTTATTATAAAATCAATAAATAATTGTGTCATATAAACACACACAATAAGGTTGTCGAAATATTTGTTTGTACAATTATTTTAGGATCTAAAGATCTCATATTTTAAAATTATTTTTGTTTTTATTTACGTTCTAATTGCAAACTTTTCTGTGTTCTCCAATATTACGTACACCCGCATTACGACCATGTTCTTGGATTCTACTAAAGAGATGATGGGACGTCTCTCCAATATATGTACCATTGTACCCATTAAATGTAAATTAATATACGAGATCCGAACACAATCCAAATGGAGTTTGAGGTTTATTACAATCTACATTTTGGATTTTAAATGCTTGCTATATTATTTTAAAATTATATGCTTAAAGTTGAACGTTTAAATTGATAAAATCCTTCGGAATATTGAATACTCAATACTTATTTTAAAATCTGTGGTTCTTTTATATCATTTATCTATTTTTCGATTAATTTACTATTGTTTTCTTTGGTCGATTTCCGAACTATTGATTTTGAGTAACCATTGTTATACAATAATTTGGTTAAAAGATTAATATTATCACAACTTTTTAACTTGCTTATAATGGACTTATGTGGTACGGACTGCTTTTACGGTCTAATGAAGTCCGAACTAACGAATTCCTATTGTTTAACAATCAAAAAAGGATGTATAAGTATGAATATTTTACTAAGAATTTTTTGAAAGATGATGCAATTTATGATTTTAATAAACATATTAAAAAAAATATGAATCCTCTTAATTATTAATATGCAATGTAATAGGGAATGCAGAATACTGGATATTATCAATACCGGTTTTACCGGTATTGGTTTCTCGTCGAACTTTGTAATACCGGTAATACCGGTATTGGTTATGAAAAATGAAACTATTTAAAAATTTTTTCATGTATTTTGATATATTAAAAAATGACAGTATTTTTTTAATAATATTAAATGTTTAAGGATAAGACCATCTAATTATTCAAAAACTAATTACTTAATAATATTGTTTCGAAAATCACAAAACGCTCAAAAGAAGATCAAAAACTGATTAACTAATTATATTGATTAAAAAAAATTTAAAAAGTAGAGACATTCATTTTGGATCTTATCTTGGTATAAAACAGACACAGAGCGGCAAAGGCTCTCTCCTCTTTAATACTTGATGGAGCAATTGTCAATTCCAAATGTTTTTCCCTGGTATTTTGTCAATAAACAGTTTTAGATCTACTTTGAGGATGTTTTTGATATTTTGTTGGAGCCTTTCAGCTTCACTACTATCAGTTGAAGAAATGTTTCTTTGAATTATTAAATGCAATTTTTTCTTCGTTGACAAATTTTCTGATTTAAATGGCTGCACTGTCTCTGGACTATTAATGATTTGAACTGGTTAGTCCCAAGCAACATTTACCTTTTTTTCCACCAATTCAATAATATGTTTTGTTAAAGCTGTTCTCGGTTTTTTATTGAAGATTTGAAAATATTGATCGTCGTCATTTCTACAACTGTCTGAATTATGTATGCAAGTCAATAAATCTGAGAATGTTGTTCGTCTTTCACCAATACGTTGAACCAAACTATCTTTTAGTTTTTTGCTTAGTCAATTATTTTGTTTATATTTGCCTCTGAAGAACAAAGAGTCTCATTTGCAACTTTTTATGGTTGTAAAACATGCATTATTTCGCACAAAAACTTTAATTAACCTTCAAAATTGTTTAAATAAAACATTTAAATCTAACAAAGTTTTCCTAACACAATCATATAATTCGTGAAATCTCTCAATCATATCAAACATAGGATTGCAACTGGTTTTAGAATCTTGTATTAAACATTTTTTTCCTAATTGGTATTTAACATATTTTTGAAGAATATCATTTCTGGTTTGATATTTCTGGAACATTTTTCTAACCTTACAAATTTTTGCAATTAATGGATCAATGTTTTGCACATTAACTTCTTCTGTTTCATCAGATACTAAAATCATCTCTTCCTAATTTTCATCTTCTTCATCTGATGAGTCATTTTCATTTATACAGTCAGAGGATAGATGGTCATCTCTTGTGTTATTCAAATAAAATTCTTTTTTTATATAGAACATCTGATACTGGCAACTGAATTCCATGGACAAACCAAAACTGATGTCCAATTTTGACCATGTACTAATTTTTTTTCGTTATGATGTACCATGTGTTGTATTACACAGAAAATCGTCTAACTGAAGTTTTAATGTAGACGATGTGGATTTTAAAATTTCAAGCCATTTTACAGCAAGCAATGAACTATGAACTCTTGCAAGACCAAGATTCCAAAATTAGTTTTTCCAATGAACATTAAATTAATTTAAAGAATAATAATTTCAGAAATTAAGAGTATAAATATTGTATTTGAGTAAGAGTTTTTAATTCTTAACTTTAATACCGGCCTTCAAACTCCATAATACCGGTATTACCAAACTTAATTTTCTTTCAAAATACCGGTAATACCGGTTTCGGTAATATCGGTATGGCATACCCTACAATATACGATCGTATAATACGATCAATAGAAAAGCAACAAAAACAACTTTTTACACGATGTCTTTGACCTGTCGGTTAAAAGTCAATTTGAAATTTTGAATAAATTGTAATATGTTTACTTTATGCGTCATAAAATTGTTATTTTGTTGTTTAACTAAAGAAAATCTTTAATAATATCCCTATATGTTCGACTTTTAAAAACACATTTTAGAAAATATGAAACATTGGCAATATCCATTCTCACAGAATCATATAATAAAAGTAAGCCTAAAACGCATCAACTTATTATACGTGAACTAAAAAGATGGAACAGTTTAACTTGTCTTCAAATTGCAACCAATGCAGACCTTTTGGAGTTCCTAAATCACGGGGCCTGTCGGTCTTATATCACCAATGTTTGGAAGGGAGATTTGTCGCCATATCTACCAATTTGGAAAGTTATTTATTTTCTAAAGAAATTATATGACATATAACACTGACTATTAGATTCTTCTGACGATACCATTCAGTTTGTTTCTCATGAAGATCTTAATAATGCCAACATTTCCTCAAAAGGTAACTTAATATTTATCACAATGGATTTGTTTAAGAGTCTAAAGATATTTCAATATTGTTTCGCATCAATAAATAAAACCTAGCCTTCATTAATAAATTCCTATCCATTTTTAAATTAAAAAATTTACTTTCCATTTGAATACGTAAATATATAAATATATATGAATATAAATATAAAAAACAAGATCTATTTGGTTTTTTAATGAACATAGAAAATGAGAGGTTTGATTGATTGCTTGACATTGACCAAATGTGTTTACCACTTCCTCTGTTTGTATACTTGTGTTGCGGATTTATAATATATATATATATATATATATATATATATATATATATATTGGGTTGGCCAAAAAGTCATTGTGTTTTTGAGTACGTCCTAATAAAAAGCTTGAAAATATAAAACGATGTGATAAAATTTGAATTCAATTATATATTCTGAAACCTTAATTTTCAGACTATGTTTATACAAAATATTAAGGGATTTTGTTTTCATTTATTACTTTATCTTCAATTCGAAATGGAAAATCAAAATGAACATATTCGTCATGTCTTGTTGCATTATTTTCGCAAAGGGAAAACCGCTGTGCAAGCTCATAAGAAGATATGTTTTGTATATGGTAGTGACTCCTTAAAACTTCGACAGTGTCAATACTGGTTTTCTAAATTTCGTTCTGAAAAATGTCATCTGAAAGATGCACCACGCTCCGGTCGACCAGTTGAAGTTGATGGCGACAAAATAATAGCAATGATCAAATCTAATCCACATAAGACGACAAGAGAAGTTGCAGAGACTCTGGAAATATCAAAATCAAGTGTTGGAAGTCATTTAAAGAAACTTGGATTCGTCAGTAAACTCGATATGTGGTTACCACATGAACTGAAAGAAATCTATTTCGTGAAACGTATAGACATTTGCGATTCACTTTTGAAGCGAGAACAAAAGAATCCATTTTTGAAGCGCTTGATTACGGGTGACGAAAAATGGATTGTTTACAGCAATGTGGAACGCCGACAATCATTGACAAAACGTGGTGAGCCTGCCAAAACGATCCCAAAAGCAGACATTCATCAAAACAAGATTATGCTTACGTCGAAGGAACGTAAATGAAGGAACTTATTTCAAATGATGCTTATTTGTCAATATCCACTATAATTTGATTTGTTTAATTTTCTTTAAATTGATTGGAAATAAATTTTTTTATTCACAATTACAGTCAAATTCAAATGTTCCCTAACTTATGCATTCGATAAAACAAAAATGTAATTTTGATTTTTTTTATTATTGTGACTTTGATAGGAGCCAACCCACAATGTTGGAGTATTTTAAAGTTTTAATCCTCAAAAACTCTTACATACACGGGTCTTTCTTAGCACTAGTAAGCAATTTTGTGAAAGCATTTTTTAGCCAACTATTACACACACACGACAGAATCTTATGGGTTTCCTTCTCCGCCATATAAATCTCAAGCAAGAAATGATTTTCAGTTTTAATTAACTTATCTGATAATTTCCGAATTGACACTGATTAAGACCAACTTGAACCTGAAATTGTATTAGATTTCTTAGATAAAATTGTGTTAATCTTTCAGGAAATAGACGCAACATTTATATTAAGTAAATAATTAAATCATGTTTTTTATTTTACAAAACCATCAGACCACGAAACTTTCACAATTTTGTTTAAGAAAACCCCAATATATGTTCTTAAACTGTCCTAGAATATTCTTTTTGAACATTTATTAATAGATAGAATATTAAAATGGACTAGTATATAGAATATTTAGAAAGCAAAATTTAATTTTTAGTTTAATGTAGACCATTGGCTAAAGTTGTTCCAAACGATTTCTTTATAACGGGTAAATGAGGAAGCTAAAGTTGTAATTTTATTATCATTAGCTGCATCATTATTATTATATTATTATTTTAAACAAGTTTTATTTGGGATTATTTTAATAATTTAACATTGTGTTATGTAGGCTGTTACAGAAGATCGGAATGATTATGGTTATGCAGTAAATGCGGACCAAGAAGACTCTAAACAAAATAATCAATACAGATTCATCATGAAAAGGAAGAAATCTAAAAGAATCTCGTTTGCTAAAGCCATGGTGGCATTTTATTCGGCGACTATTGTTAAATTTTGCATTTATTTGGTAAGATCGACTTTAATGAAAACAGTAATTTAAGATTAAAATTCATTATTATTATATTACTAGAAAAAGACCCGTCATATGTGACGGAAGAGCTGAATTTTCGACTTTGCAAGTTTCTGTTTTAATTTTTATATCGTAATTATTATAATTTATTATTCAATGTTTCGACTTCAGTGTTGATTTAACAGTCAGTCAGTTAAATCAGCTCCCGGAGCCTTTCGGCAAAGGAGCTGTACAGACAGAACCGTTTCGATGCGGACCATGCAGAGTTATCTCAATTGTATGCGGATTCAATCACTGTTCCTCCACTATTTTGCATTTTGGGGCTGTCCATAAATGACGTCACACAATTTTTGCAGATTTCAAACCCCTTCTGAAAGAATTCAAATTTCGTCACAGAATTCTTTCTCTAAATACTTCAGTATTTCGATTTGACGTCACATTTCGGAAACCCCCCTCCCCGCAAGTAACACTTCGTCACTTAATTCTGTCCCCCTCCCTTCCCTACTACGTGATGTTTTTTTTATGGACGGCCCCTTTATCAGCATATATATGATCATAGTAAAATTTGAGCTTGACCGACAAACCGTGAATCAAATGATTACGACATTTTGCAAATTTAACCTAAATTGATTTTTAGAAATATAATTAGTAAATAAGTGATAAAAATAGTCATTTATCAAATAAATTAGTATTTTATTAGTATTTTCATAAAAATTTTCATGAAATTTCTTGTAGAAATCGTTAAAATCGTCATTATTCGAAATGGGTGTTAATTTAACCATTTATCGACTTGCACGGTTTTCGATGGATTTCATCGGCTTCCAGGCGTCATTCGGCAAATGCGCTAAACCGAAAAAAATGTATTGATACGGGCTATCCAGATTGACCATTATCTTAAATGGATTCACTCTGGTTCATCCGCAATTTCACATTGAAAAGCGTTACCGACAAACAAACAAACAAACCAACCTACTTTTTAGAAAAATATTATATATATACAGGAGTGGCCATAAGTCACTTTACCCAGTTTTAATAATAATAAACACAAAATTCTAAATGATTTATAAACAAAAACCAGATAAAATTTTTTGTTTTAATAATTATTTATTTAAAAATCTTTTAAATTATTTCATTTTGTTCACTGTTGTTGGCAATATTGGCATGGCAAGACAATTAACACTTCAGCAACGAATTTTTATAGTAAAGCAGTGGATAAAGCATGGTAGAAATTCAAGAGCTGTAGCTGCAGCATTTGCAAAAGAGTATCCTAATGACGCTCCTCCATCACGACAATCAATGCATGTTTTGGTTAAAAAGTTTCACGTGACCGGCTCTGTAACCGAGAAGAAAAGAAGTGGGCGCCCTAACAATATGAATACCGATGAAAATAAAGAAAATGTTAGAACTTTCTATCAGAATGCGCCATCAACATCTGCAGTTCGTGCAAGTTTGCAGTTGCATATACCACGCACAAGTTTACGTAGAATAATGAAG
>MQRK01188986.1:18313-28674 GCA_001938485.1 Girardia tigrina | reverse complement strand
ACAGATGGCAGTGTCGACAGTGAATCATGTGAGGAAGAGTCGCAAGATGTCTCAGATGAATTCATTGACGTGGACGCAGAACTGCAGTGTACCGAAGATGGGAAAGATGACGATACCAGGGCAGTTGAGGCCGTTATGTCAAAGCAGTAGCGAGTGGACACTTCTGATGAGTTGAAAGACAGCAACGATGAAGAAGCCCCTCTGCCAAAGCCAAATGCGCTCTTGAAGTCCTTATATGAGGCTGAACGACTTCTTCTGCGTCACGCAAGATTCGACGCCTGCGGGAATCTGCACAAGGTCATCAGTAGTGTAAAAGAAGTTCGTGACTTATCCCTCGTTCAAACGGACATTCGCAGTTTTATACATCAGTAGTTCTACTATACTGTAGAGTACTTTTATTACACGCCTGTAATAAATGTTCAGACGTTCATAGTAATGCTTTGAGTTGCAGGTAGTACTTCGGATATTGTGGCCAGCCGGTTATTGTGGCCAAAATGGTTCAGACAGATGGTGCCACTATAAGCGGCTTCCACTGTATATATATATATATATATATATATATAAGGTACATAAATAAAAATATATAATTAAAATAAATAAAAAATAAACATTTTAAATAGAAAATTAAATTTAAACATTATAATTTGGGAAACCCAAATAAAGGCGTCTTTGTTCCAGTCATTATTGTTATTATTATCGTTTGAATATTTAACCCTATAACTCAGTGAGTCTAATACTATCTAGTCAATATGGCCAGTATGTATGCCTATTAAAATATCGTATGTAGTGGTTGGTTGACCAATCAGAGTGAGTCTGGAGCCTGGCAAATTTCAAAATTAAATAAATTTTTTGAAATTAACGGAGTTGTGAGGAATATTTTAAATTTGGTATGTTGAAATTGGTATGTTGAATTTGTATATTGAATTTAGTATTTGGAAATGTGTTTCTCCCACCCAGATGGAAAATTGATATTTTAGATGTTCGCAATGAATAATTATTCGAGTATAATTTGCATTTTAAAGTACATCATAAGATATTTAAAAAACTTTAAAAATATTAAATCGTTTCAAATTTTCATATTAAAATTTAAATAAAGTAAATAGCTTTTAACTAACTTTTAAATTAAATAAATGTTCTTTCTTTACATAAAATCATTTTTTAAATAAAATAAATATGTAGATAAACTTATTACTAAAATTACAAAATTTGAACTTTAAAAATAAAATCTAAAAATAATGAAAAATTTGTTCGAATAATTATTTATTAAAAACATTAACTAAAATTCATCAATTTAGATCGATGTCGAATTACGAAAGCTTTGCTGAGAGTTGTCCAAAAGACAATTCTATTTGTATTTAAAATAAAAGTTCGAAAACCAATGTTGGTGTTCTTAATAGGAGTGAAGTTATGTCAAGCTTTTAATTGAAATTTTGTCGAAAGTCTGAAATTTGTTGTCGTATGTTGAGTGAAATTTATTATCAAACATTATACGTTGACATTTGTCGAACAGTAATTCTTTTGAAATCTTATTGAGCACTAGTTGTTAATCACTTGAACATTTGTCAAACTTTGATTTATTAATTTATCGAACTGTTATTTTTGAATTTTTCATTACCAGTTTTACTGAATCAAATAAAAAAAATGACAATTTGATGAAATCCGCTATCACCGTAAATATTTCAAAGCAACTTGAGGATTGGGCAAAACAACATTATTTATTTATTTATATCAGTGCTTCCCAAACTTTTTGAATCGCGGACCCCTTGCATAATAATTATTCTTTCTGTGGACCCATATCTATACTTTTTTATTTCAAATGTTTGTATTTAATAATATTTTACCGAAAATTGATAACAGTTCTTTTAGAATTACATATAATTTACAAAAAAACAATATTTTGAATAATTTTACATATTTATTATCAGATAACACATATTATGGAGATGGATGATGTTGCTTTATGTTCACTAACTCGATAATATCCACTGATAAATCTGACAATGTATCCTTAAGTATGGTTCAACTTTCTAATGATTTTTGAGATAAATAATTGTTGAAAATCCTTCTTCATGCATGTACGTTACATTAAATTAAAAGCAGAAAAATTGTATTATACTTTGGTTTCAGAATTACGAATATATGTGCTTATTTGGCTAATCAAAAGAAAAACGTCTTTTTTATTATTAAACAAAGATTCCGATTTTAACAAATTATATATTTAGCGTAATAATAAATTCATATTACATTGCCGTTTTAATAATTTGGATTTATTTTATTAAATTTAATAAAATATTAACCAGAGGAATTTTTTATAAAATTTATTAGTTCATTTCGCGGACCCCTGAGTATCCTGTCACGGAGCCGTATGGGTTCGCGGTCCACAGTTTTGGAAACACTGATTTATATGATAATTTTTAAACAGTATTCGTATTTGAACATTCTGTGGAATGTGTTTTAATTTATTTTATTTTTATTACTAGATGCATTAGACCCGTTATTCACCTTTAGCTGCACATCAAATTATTACATTTCACATTACTTTGGTGTTAGAAAAAAAGTAAAAAAAAAGATATTAATAAATATCAATATAAAAAAGAATCTACAATTGCTTTTGCGTCATGTACGTCATTGCGGATTTGTGTTAGAATGTCTTGAAACTTATTGAAACATTTCGTTTATATTTATGAGATGATTTTTTGACAAAATCACCGAATTAAATTAAATAGCACGGTGAAAATAAAAAGGAAAAGGAAATGTTAACGCTTGTGAAATAATAGAACCGGCTCTTAATGTGATTGTCCATGGTTCGTGTTTGATTGCTTAGTGTTACCGAGATTTTTTGTTTTAATAAATTTATTTCTTGCATCAATTTTGAAAATTTAAAAAAACTTTAAATGAATTCATTCTTAAATTATGTTAGTGTACTTTTTTGAAATTTTATTATGTCTTAAGTTATTGACTTGCAAATTTTTTTATCAAAATTTGATATTAAAAATACCAATTAATCATTATCTTTTTAGATGTTATTAGTTTTTTTTCACTTGAAAGATCAAGGGGCTTTGATGTGACTAAGATTTACAGTGAGAAACCTGACACGGCTTTGTATACAACTCTGAATAGTTTTGTAAATGTAATTGATGTAGAAATTTGATTAAATATTTTAGTTTTCGTTCATGGACCCTTTTATCCATGTATATGAGATGCGATGAAAATCTTATTCATTTAACTATTGTTAGAACACTGGGTTAGAAGGAAATTTGTCTGATTCAACCCAACTATGAATTAACAAAGAAAGATTTAAAATCTTCAATCAAATCTCTGAGTATTTCAAAATTTATTACTTGTAATTAAAACCAAAGAATATTAACAACGCAAGACAATTTTTATAAAATATATTCAATTATATATAACAATGTATAAGATAGAAAACCGATTAAAATAATTATAAGCAAAATATGATTATATCCTGATGTGTAATGTGCGAGTTAGGTCACTTCAAAATCACGGTGTTAAAGTTCCAAATCAGTTTGTATTTATAAATAACAATTATTATTTTATTATACTAAGGATACTAATTGGTTTATTAAAGATATTTTGTGTTTTACTCAATTTTAATATAATACAAATGGCAAAATAATAACCAGATGAAAATCCAAGTGATAAAACAAATTCTTTCATAAAAATTCGGAATTTTTCCTTTTCTCCAAAATACTAATTGTCAGAGGGATAAAAAAAATTTCGTTCAATAAAACATATGGTAGGTAATATTAGGTGGATGCAAAAGAAATGTCATTTTCAATGTATTTAATATTCATTGTTTGAAATATTTAGAAAATCATTAATAAATAGATTCATACTTAAATTTACTTTAAAGCTAGAAACTTTACTGTATATTTTGATACCAAGTATGACATTATTGTTGTCAATTTAAGGTGTATTTATTTTATTTTAGAAATGTTAGAAAAGACGGAAATGAGAACAATTTTATTCTACGATCTCAAACTAGGTCGAAAGCGATAGAAACGACTCGGAATATTAACAGTGTATTTGGACAACATACACTAATTTACGAGCAGTACAACGTTGATTTTCTAAGTTATGTAGTGGCAACGAGAGCCTTGAAGATGAAGAACAAGGACGACCATTTTAAGAAGTTAATCAATGCCGAACCACATAAAAATTCACGGGAAGTCGCTCAAGAACTCAACGTTCACCAATCAACAGTTGTTCGCCATCTGAAGAAAATCAGGAAAGTGAAAAAGTTGGACAAGTGTGTGCCGCACGAATCAAACGAAAATCAAAAAATCGTCGTTTTAACGTGTGTTCTTCTCTGCTTTTGCGTAACCAAAGCGACCCGTTTCTGGATCAAATAGTAACGTGCGATAGATCCTACAGGACTTCCGGCGACGTTTAGCTCAATGGTCAGATTTCAATGAGGCTCTAAAGCCTTTCCCAAAGCCAAAATTACACCAAAAAATCATGGTAACTGTTTGGTGGTCCGCACACGGTTTAATCCATTACAGCTTCCTAAAACAAGGCTAAACAATAATGCGGAAAAGTATTGTCCACAAATTGACAAAATGCACAAAGAACTACAAAATATGGCCGGCATTACTCAATAGAAAGAGGCCAATTCTTCTGCATAACAACGCTTGTCCACATGTTGCAAGAAAGACTATGCTGAAGTTAAACGAACTGGGATATGAAACTTTGCCTCATCCACCGTACTCACCAGACCTTTCTCCTATAGACTAATATCTTTTCAAACATTTCAGCCAGTTCCTTCGCGAAAAATGCTTCAGAAACCAAGGAGATGCTGAAAGAGACTTGGACGACTTCATCGCCTTCAGAACTCCAGAATTTTATGAAACTGGAATAAAAAAACTTGTTACCAGTTGGCAAAAGTGTGTTCAATATAATAGTTTCTATTTTGACTAACAAAAAATAAAATAATTCTAATAAAATAATTCTAAAGAAAGTTATGTTCTTTTAAATTTGACGGTTACAAAACGACATTTCTTTTGCTTCAACGTAATACAACGGCCGAGTTACATATGTGATCTTTGGATCATAAAGTTAACATTCAAAAAGCACTTTCCATAAATTTATTGACAGGTTTTACATAATGTAAAGACGAGGTAGTGATTACTAATGTAAAAAGTCTTAGATTCATTTTATGGCTAATTCTTCAACCCTAAATTTTAAATGGTTGATGTAGGAGGTCAATGCGTTGCATAGCATTAACACCAGTGCAAGTTGATTTAAGATTTCGAACAGTATTTTCCTGATAAATGAGACATTTTATTTATATTTTTTCTTTCTAAACTATTTCAGATAATACGCATCCTTGAACAACTAATAAATAGTTGGGTTTCTTAAAAATAGAGGATTAGGAATAAGGTTTTTAACTATACATTTATGTTTTAACTCCTCTTTGTCTAAATTTCAGTAGTATCTACTAGGAAAGCTAAATCTAGTAGATATAAACCACTCAATAAAACGTAATTCTTGGATTGAATTTCAGATTTTCAAGTAGCAGTGCCATGTATATTGCTTTATTATTCTTATTGCAGTTAAAGATGATTCTTCAGTACAAACACAGAAGGATGTAAAGATTGAGCCTTATGATAAAAAGTTGGCATATAAAATGGAATTAGTTTACGATTGTTCAGGGATTATGTGATTAAGTTCTGTTTAAGAAACAATATATTTCTACCAAGAATATAACATGTTTCAAAAAAACTTACCAAAGGGTTCTTATGGATCAAAAGTACTGATCCAAATTGAATGCAATGTGTACTCTTTAAATTGATTCTGTATTAATAAGGTAAAACCTTTTCTGCGGCGTGAGATGGGTTGATACAGTGTAAACCATTTACTGATGTCATTAATTAAAAAAATCTTTAATAAATTTCATTATTTGAATTGCTCTTATTCATTACTTTCATTGAAAATTATTTTCATTGAAATGAATTTTATCGAAAGGTTTTTCATCAAAAACAGCTTTTGTTAATTGGTTTTTCAAAAAATTATTTTGAATTGTTTATTTTAATTGAAAAACTTATAATAACAAACTTGCAAAAAGTTTTTTTTAACCAAATACGTGAAGAAATGTACCTTTATTTCTAGCATGATATATATGGCCGTCATTCTTCCATGGTGTCCGACCATTCCATTTCTGCACAAATACCCTTCTCAATTAAAGAAAACACGGTATCGTTGCAACAATTCGGATTCGTAATACTGTTTAAGATATAATTTTCAAAATCGTCTGGAATATGAATTGTATCAAGAAGTGATTGAATATGAGGTGGTGGAAGATCATTTGATGGAAGTGTATCGTTTGATGAAGACGAGATTGAGGTTGTTCCAGAATTATCACATTGAAAGCAAGTCGAGATCGGTGCAAGCGGCTGACTAACTGTAATACAAGTTTCAGATGCGATTCTTGAACATACATAACTTGTATCCGTAAAGGATGTACTTGTATCATAAATTATATTTTGTGAATTAATATTGTCCATTTGTGCAGATGTCGATGTAGAGATTTTATTATTTTGTGAAGAAGTTCGTTTTGAAATAATGTGTTCGTCGAGTACTTCTTTTTCTATGTTTTGTTCATCGGTCAAAGAATTTGAACGAGATGTTGATGAGGAAGAATCGGATTTCGGTGGAGGACTTTCTTGCATGGGCTTTTTTATTGATGTTTGTTTGTTAAGATATTCTTCTGATTCATTTGCTTCTTTTACATCGGTCTTTACAAGTCGTTTTTTCGGTTGTTGATGCAAATGAGGTTGAGACAATTCATTCGTTTGTAAAGTTGTATTCAGGGAAGACATCGAATTATTATTTGACTTGATTATTTGTTGTTAATAATTTGTAAATGTATAATTACAATTATTATTGCAGAATAAATTGAAAAAATATTTAAAAAAAATTTATTTTCTTCAAAATATATTGGCTATAAATAAATTCAATGTTTTATTTAATATATTGTAGAAAAGTTGTTTGAAAATCGACAAGAAGTTCTTTGATTATAAAAAAGGATAGGTGTACGGTTGAGGGGGGCGTGGTTAGATGGGCGTCTCCGCGCAGAGAGTTGAAAGAATTTGTTATATTTGAAGGTATTTTTCTATACGGCGTCAAACATATCTTTTGCTGTAATTTACATAGGTATTTTTAAAGAAAGGGTGGTAGAGTCAAAGTTCTAGAGAGATTTACTTAGACTATGACATATCTGAACACTAACAGTCAGGGATGACAATTTTCTGGAAGATTTAAAGTCATCAACAACTCCCCAGCTCTCTAATGCTTCCATGAAGTGCGTCTCATTTCTCTGCTTCTGCAAGCAGTGTAGGATCCTAAGAGCCTGCTGGCTCCCTGGACCTTTAACAAGCATAATGCCCGACATACCAGCGTGACGTTCTCGGAGCAGGTGATGACATCAACATTTTTTTATTTACCATGCGATTAACTATTATAGTAACGACACCAAAAATGTTTTCCGAATAAGGAAAGGGTGAAAGTACTTATAAAACCTATAAAACACAAACTATACAATTCTATTTATTTTTGCCGATAGACGGAAGAGGTGCAGAGGTACATATAAATTTGAATGGGAGCTTGACTCGATGTGCTGGGTCCATGGTGATTTTAAATGTATCGAGGAATTTATCATCATATCTTAAATCCAAATATCAGATTTTCGAGACAACAATTAGGAAGAGATGTTTACTAATTCTAGGTTGCTCATTCCTAAAATACCCGCTTTTGTTTTGTAACATCTCTTGCTTATGAGTAATATCGGTCACTTAAAATTCGGTGTTTGACAGTGTTGATTTCCCGATATAAAACCCGTGAACCAATACAACCACTGTCATTTTATTTTGGTGAACATAACTAACATAAACCGAAAAATTGAGCCAATTGGAAATATTCTTACATACGTTCAACTTTAGATGGGTTTTGAGCCATTTCACCTGAACCTCAAAGCCGATGCACCACTGGAGAAACCTATGGATTTTGAGGCGGAAAATACAGTAACGATAGTAATTTCGATTGTGGTCTGGATATGCCAAAACTTTTTAACCAAGACGATTTAATAGACCTTATGAGAGATCTGGGACTGTCAAAGACTGCTTCAGAAATTTCAATGTGTTGTCTAAAGGATAGAAACTTCTCAACCAAAGAAACTAAAATTTCTTCTTACCGCACAAGAGAACAGAATCTTCTCAAATATTTTACTGAAGATAACTTCGTATTTTGTTAAGATATATCTAGTTTGAGCGCTGCGATGGGATAAAATTTTAAATTCAATTAAAGATATGATTAAAAAAATTAAATATTTAAAATATAAGAAATTGAATATGGAATATAAGGTATTTTCAAAATTCTCAAAAATAGTACAATATTATAAAAAGGCAAACCTAAAAGCAACATATAATATTTCATTTGAAAAAAATGATTTCTCATATTGATTTTACAAACACTTCTTACATGTATATTAATTAAATTCATTTTATGTATTTATTTTTAGGTTATTATTATTATATATTTACGTTTAAATTAATATTTATAACAGTTATAATAAAAATTTAAAAAATATGATTCATAATAAAATCCATTATCAAATCCTAGTTCTTTTTATCCGTGATCATAATTATCTATCTTCTTTGTATTCTTACAGTTAATTTATTTAATAATTAATTATATAATATATTGTTATTATTAAATATCTAATTATTAATAGGATATTTTCCTTTTTGGTGAGTTTTTCCATTCATTTTATAAGCTTACTTTCTATATATATATATATATATATATATATATATATATATATATATATATTCATGGAATTTAGAAACCTATTTTTGAAGGCTTTTTTTTCAATCAATTTTCTCCCATCTTTGCACACTTACTCATTCTCGATGACAATAAATGATAATGTAAAAATTTGATCAAAAAAAACTTTTTAAGATCCAAAAAGTGGAAAAACGGAAGATTCGGAGTTCTTGAACAATATTAATTGAAAAACATCTACTTATAAATTATAAGTAGTTTATATTAATTTTTTGTATTTATTTATTTTTTTAATTAAAACATTGTTGGCAAAATAGAGTTCTGTCTGCATAAAGAATGGATATAAAAAATTTAAGTTTTTTGATTTAATAGTTATAGTTTAAGGGTGCATTGGTATATATACTATTTAGAATTGAACAATGTATTTACTAATTAATTTTAAAATTATTAAATACAAGTTTTTGTTCAATTTAAAAATTAAGTCAACTTATTCAACTTATCAACTTATGTATTCTAAAGGATTATTAAAGCGAATTAATCATTCCGTGTAAAAACAAGTTACCCTAATCAAAAAATATTCCTATTTTACTAATGGAACTTCTCTTTTCGATCGATTGCTCAACAAATCGATAAAGTCTCTTTCAAAAGTAAAATTACAATTTTACATTTAAACCCATCGAACTGTTTTAATAATATTTTATTAAATTTTTTCTTTTCATATGAGCAGCAAATGAATTGAATAATAAAATTAAAGGAATTAAGATAACATAAGTTTTCTCATTTAAATGAAAATATTAATGGATAATGAAAAAATTAAAATAAAAATATATAAAAAAATATAACATTTGAAATAAGACAATTTAATATATTAATCATAACATTCGTTATGCTATCTCTATGAATATATTTTGTCGATGTTTGAAGAAAATATTCTTTCAAACTTCAGCTTGAGAATAAAACTTTAACTTGGGTGGAAAACGAACATTTGAAAATTTATTTTTCCAACAAATACACTACAAAAGAACTATATACACAGTGCGACAGATATTTGAGAACACACAATTTAGGCGCCACACTTTATCGTGTGTTATTCCTTTTTTTAGCAGAACCTACTCTTACGCATGCCATGAAGAGATGTGCAGTTATTGTCTCGCTGGACTGCAGGACACACCGATTCAGAAACTACTGCAATCTTGAATATCGGTCGATTATTTGGAGATTATTTGATGTAGCTGAATTTTAAAAATGAAAACGATATTGTCGATATTCTGACAGTTTCAGGATGCCAAATTTTATAAGCTAAGTTCAAACTTCCATCAAAGAGGACCCTGGAAAGTCGATGAAGGCACTGGCCAGAGAGCTGCAGAATGATGATGTTATGTAGTGTTCATTAGGACTATTAACAACATCACAATTTGAATGCAAACATTTATTTACAACACGAACAGATTCTTCACAACAATTTTCAGTGGTCATCTTTCTTTGATTAATATAGTTTTTGATTAAATATTTAAATATGAAAAAATTAATGAATGGGGAAATATTAATATTACATTTTAATT
>MQRK01188986.1:7996-18149 GCA_001938485.1 Girardia tigrina | reverse complement strand
ATTTCATTAGATTCAAATAATTAATCAAATAACATATCAATCCCATCTGAGTAGGAGAGTCACAAATCAAAACAGCATAAAAACAACAAACTTACAACATTCACAATTATCCCTCACAAGGACCTCTGTTACAAATTGTAATGGATACCAAGAGTACAATCAATTAAATGTCAATCCGCTGGATTTTTATGTACTGGACATAGTTGAGATGGGCTCCAAGGGCCATCACCGCAACATTGTTTCAGCTCTTAGAGATTCTATTGTGGATGCATTTGAAAAATGTTTAACTTATCTTATTGTGGCGTGCAGTCGACCTTTATGAAGGAGTTCATCTATATAAAACTTTATTGTGTAATAAATGTGCTTTTTCTATTGTCTTTATTTTCTTCTCAAATATCTGCCGCATCCTTTATATTATATTTAGTAATAACTGTAAGAAAAAATTAAATAAATATTAATAAACCGTTTCAAAGATCAATGAAATTCATTGAGCTTTCCGTAAATTGGCGAATTTGAGACAAAAATATGCAATTAATCATACCACAAAAATTTATTTCGAAAAATTCTCACAACAAATAATCAACCTCTCACATACACTAAATTTATAATCATTTTTTTCAAAATAAATTTTAGCTTATTTATTCATATATTAAATAAACTCAAAAATTAATTGTCTGGTCAATAAAACTTTAAATATGAGAAAGTTGACAACGCATTTGGTATTGCGTTTGCTCACTCCAGTTAACATATTAGGTGTATAACTTTGTTTTTTGGATTTTTTTGCAGAACAGACAAGTTTATTTATATGACCTAATAAGTTTTATTCTAATCAAAAATTTTTTCCATCGTTAATTATGACTTTCGACCATCTTTCAGGCAAATTATGAATTCCATCAAAAAAAAAGTTTTGGT
Organism: Girardia tigrina; assembly: GCA_001938485.1. Lineage (NCBI taxonomy): Eukaryota > Metazoa > Platyhelminthes > Tricladida > Dugesiidae > Girardia > Girardia tigrina. The sequence continues at coordinate 17,237 of MQRK01188986.1, read as the reverse complement.
CTTTTGATGCGATCAATTGTTCCAGCCAATTTTTTATATGTTCCTGGTTTCTGAAGTGCTGGTCCCGAAGAGCGCTTTGCATTGATCGGAACAGATGATAATCTGATGGGGCACAATCTGGTGAATAGGCAGCATGCGGTAGAATTTCCCATTTAAGTGCTTCCAACGTGTTTTTTTACTTGTTTTGCGACATGTGGCCGAGCATTGTCATGGAGCAAAATCACTGTGCGCTGTTTGTTGGCTGGAATAGGACGTTTTTCCTTCAATGTATCGCTCAATTTCATTAACTGTTGTTGGTAACGTTCTGCATTAACAGTTTCATTCGAATTCAGCAGCTCATAGTACAGTACACCTTTCTGATCCCACCAAATGCACAACATAACTTTGCTTCCATGAATGTTTCTTTTTGCTGTTGACGTGGACGGTTCGCCGGGATGAACCCACGTTCTCTTACATTTAGAGTTAACATAATAAATCCATTTTTCATCTCCAGTCACAATATTATGCAAAAACGACCATCTTCGTTGTCTTGTAAGCAATGAATTGAATATCAGCAAATGCTGTTTTGTTGGTATGAAAGTTGTCATGCTAAAAAGTGATTAAAAATATGTTTATGATGCATTTAAGGTCAATGACCTACTTAATTTTAATGCCTCGATTTCAGCACTTTAAAAATCTGTACGTAAATTATTACGTACGTAATTATCTGTAAAATAATGCTTATTACAAAGGTTACACCATCTTTTAGAAAATCCAAAAAACTAAGTTATACACCTAATAGTTTAAGCATAATAAATGAAAATGTTTTCAGCCCCTTAAAACGCAAAGAGGCTGTTTCGGCCGGTTAAATGATAGAAGCTGCCTTTCGGGAATCACCCGAACATATAAATATAGATTATTTAGAAAATTAGAAACAATCAGATGAGCAGAAAATGCATCAAAACTGGATAAGTTGAAGAAAAAATACAAAACTGCCACATTTACAAAAGAAAAATTTGGTTTAGTGGAGGTAATACATACTCTGAAATCTCAACAGTTGCAATGGTGAAATATTCTTGAATTACTTTTTGAAATGGTTGAATACTCGCCTTACTCGCCCGACCTAGCACTGAATGACTTCTTTTCATTGCGCTGCAAGGACAGATTTGTTATCTAAAGAGGATGACATAACATTTGTAAATAAATTCTTTATCAAGAAAATCGGTAAGTAAAATTAAGGTAAACCGAAGAGGTGAAAACATCAATGGTAGAGTATAGATTTACAATAAGAATCTGTAAGGAAATAAACTTTTTGAAGAGAGCATTCCTTATTTCATTGTTAGGTCTGAAGCCTTCCCACAGTTCTTATAAATGTGAATTTATTCATATCAATGCCACAATATATAAACATGATAGTTAAATTCAAATTGTCGTAACCAAGCTGATGGTATAAAACTATTATGTTTGACGCCGTATAGAAAAATACCTTCAAATATAACAAATTCTTTCAACTCTCTGCGCGGAGACGCCCATCTAACCACGCCCCCCTCAACCGTACACGTATCCTTTTTTATAATCAAAGAACTTCTTGTCGATTTTCAAACAACTTTTCTACAATATATTAAATAAAACATTCAATTTATTTATAGCCAATATATTTTGAAGAAAATAAAAGTTTTAAAAATATTTTTTCAATTTATTCTGCAATAATAATTGTAATTATACATTTACAAATTATTAACAACAAATAATCAAGTCAAATATTAATTCAATGTCTTCACTGAATACAACTTTACAAACGAATGAATTGTCTCAACCTCATTTGCTTCAACAACCGAAAAAACGACTTGTAAAGACCGATGTAAAAGAAGCAAATGAATCAGAAGAATATCTTAACAAACAAATATCAATAAAAAAGCCCATGCAAGAAAGTCCTCTACCGAAATCCGATTCTTCCTCATCAACATCTCGTTCAAATTCTTTGACCGATGAACAAAACATAGAAAAAGAAGTACTCGACGAACACATTATTTCAAAACGAACTTCTTCACAAAATAATAAAATCTCTACATCGACGTCTGCACAAATGGACAATATTAATTCACAAAATATAATTTATGATACAACAACATCCTTTACGGATACAAATTATATATGTTCAAGAATTGCATCTGAAACTTATATTACAGTTAGTCAGCCGCTTGCACCGATCTCGACTTGCTTTCAATGTGATAATTCTGGAACAACCTCCATCTCATCTTCATCAAACGATACACTTCCATCAACTGATCTTCCACCACCTCATATTCAATCACTTCTTGATACAATTCATATTCCAGACGATTTTGAAAATTATATCTTAAACAGTATTACGAATCCGAATTGTTGCAACGATACCGTGTTTTCTTTAATTGAGAAGGGTGTTTGTGCAGAAATGGAATGGTCAGACGGCATGGAAGAATGACGGTCATAAGTGACATAAATGTATATCCTGTCTAAATTTTTGTTTATTTTCTGAAGTTTCAACTACTGACCGCTTTTTACCAGTAGTGGTAGACTTATTATGAAAAGTTATTTTACATATTCTCTGAAGTAACATATATCTGAAATAAAGCACTATACAATATTAAAAACATTAAACATTAAACTTTCGAAAAAAATCTTCATTGCCTCTAAATATTAAAGAATTCATTTATATTCATCCAGTAGGTATTGCCTATATGCAAGTTTTTTGCGGCACCAAGCGACAATATAGACAAAATCTACTGTATTTATTTTCTGTTTATTTATTTTCTGCATATATAAATCCAAATCATATTTGTTTAACTCTTTTGTTTAGATGATTGATAATTTGTTAATTATACCATCAAAACTAAAACTAATAACAATAAATAATTAAATAATAATAAAAGTATTAGTATAATCTACAGTCTAAATTTCAAATATTTTCAAAGATGCGAAATAAAAATAACTGTTTAATTTTATTTTAGTATTTTTTATAATTAATATCGTTTATATGTTTATAAAAAATATACAAGTAGAATTTTTAATTATCATTTTAAAATCTTTCAAATTTTGAAAATTACTTGAAAAAGCGATAATTTATTCACTAAAAGCTCTTAAATATTGAAAATTTATATTTAATTAAAAAATCCATTAAAATATATTTGAGTTAAAAGTTATAAATGCAAATGACAGTTTGCAAAGACTTTCAAATTTAATATTTAATCAAAGAAATATTTTCACTAATAATTTTGTAAGGGTATTAATTAAATAACTTATAAAAAAATTATATTGATATTTATATTTATATTGATATATATATATATATATATATATATATATATTTATATTTATATTTATATTTATATTTATATTTATATTTATATTTATATTTATATTTATATTTTTATTTATATTTATAAATTTTACTATTTCGTTTTTGAAATTAGTTTTAGAAATTTTTTATTTGTACATTCAACACTGAAATAAGATCAAATTACAAATATAATTAAATACTTAAGTTTTTCTTGTGTTTTAATTTGAAAAAAAATTTGAAACTTATCATTCGAATATTCGAGATTTATTTGAACATTAAAATTAAAAATAATTTTATTTTAATATTAAGAATTATAATTTATATATTGTTAGGATTACTAATAAAATTGTTAGGGTTATTTATAAAAAATTTACGTTCTTCCTGAAAAAAAGAAGCACGGTAATATATTTAAAGATATTTAATATATTTTATTAATTTTTTAAAATTTTTTTATTTAATATATAATATATTTTAGACAAATAACCTTTTCTATTGACTAAAAGTATAGAAACGTATTCTCAATGGTTCTTCATTCAATAATTCCACCGGAAACTTGTACTGTAGTTAGTTACTACGCTTTACTTGGTTACGCTTTACCCAAATCTGGACTTACTTTCAATAACGATACACTTCCATCAAATGATCTCCGAGCACCTCAGATTCAATCAAATCCTGATACAATTTATATTCCAGACGATTTTCAAAATTAAAGCCTAAAAAGAACAAAAACAGAAAAATTTTTTATCAATTAGTGCAGGTTGAACTTTCATTAGTAAGTTTAAAAGGTTTGAAATTCTGGAGGTTCAAATGCTAATACAGTCACTGTAAAATTAAAAATAAAATTAAAATTAATAATCTCATATAATTCTAAAAAAATATGTTCCTAGCATCTTTTAATACTTATATTTATATTTAATATTATAATTATATTTATATTTATATATTTGTAGAAAAAATATTTATATTAATATAAAAAATATGTTCCTAGCATCTTTTTATACTTATATTTATATTTATATTTATATATATTTATATTTATATATTTGTACAAAAAATATTTATATTAATATAAAAAAATATATTCCTAGCAACCTTTTGTTATTCATAAATTTCTTTTCGTAGAAAATTTCGAAAATATTTGAATTTATTTAATATAAATAAAAATATTCGTCTATAATATAGTAAAAATTCAAAAAAATTATAATAGACAATGAATAATTTATAGGACGATTATGGAGTCATTTTTATATATTCCATTAAAAATTTGTTAAATTGATGAAAAATTACAATAATGTATTGTAATTATAATAATTGTTAAATCAATTTTGTGAATTTAACTTCTCCCTTAGAAGTGTTTCAAATTTTCGAAATAAACCAATACATTTTACAAATTTAACTTTATTTTAAATTATTTATTTAATTAATATCCTTATTTTTTAATTTTCTTTTAATATTCTAACGATTATATGATTATATGTTAGAGATACTGTAGTGATTTTCTAAATCATATGTTATTTACAAATCGTTAATCTTTATAATCATTACCCTACAATAAAGATCCACCTCAAAATACGTCGTCGATTCTTACATTCACATTTGTTTTGCTCAGACACACTTCTATTCAATGCATAGAGTCATTCATTCGGAAGCAAGTTGGTTAGTCAGCTTGGTTGTCTTATGGTACAAAACTTTTGCGATCGAAACTATTGCTTGAAGCCAACGGAATCATAGAAGGCTGCCTTATAATAGCTTACCATCGTCTCTGTGTATCCATCTCTTCCTGTTGATGAAGCAACCAATGCAATATCGATACTATCCACCTCACTACCTTCATTCCTAGATCCTCGAAGTAGTCATCAAAGTTAGCTTGATCTACTCGAATTACGTTTTGAGTCTGAACATCAAATCGGAAGAATCATTATTCCATCACACACTAGCAGTTCTCCCTGCCGACCTGCTCCAATCAAGTGCCACTCAACTGTCTGTCATTGCCAATGTGAAAGATCCATATACCAAACACAGACGCTAATTTTTACTCTTCTTCCCTCCCAGTTTTGAGGAAATTTTCACTAAATATTTTAACTCACAGTCCTTAGGCAACATAACATCATCCGGATTTGTAGAGAGGATCGCCAAATACCTGGAAGCTCTCCACCCCGGCATAACGAGCAGAACCGACATTAAAATTTTGAAAACATTATTCCTCAAGGCACTCGCACCTTTAGTTCAAGCAGTACTGGCTGGCACAGCTATTTCGGATCTAAAGGAATTGGCCACCATTGCCACAAATATCATGGTTACGCAGTCAATCCAGGGTACCAATGACGGCACTCAATCACCCTTGTATCCAATGATGTTCGTGAATGAACACAATCTTCCCAAATTCAGAGAGACTAAGGATGACCATAATTCACTAAGGCTAAACAAATCTATATTTATTTGGCGTTCTTTGAATATATCAGTAATGAAGTTTTTTGACAGGCAATAATTTATATAAGTCTGAATGAATAGTTGTTTTCCTTCCTCGGCCTTTCACTTTTCCCATCCGAGATGGAACAAATCCTTAATTGGCATGGTGAACGATTTCATCAGATCTTTTCAACATTAGTGTCTAATCTGTTAATATTTAGTATTGTTAAGAGAATTAACCCAATTATCATTGTAAAGAACACTGACACAATTATTTTTGTCTCCGTAACGGCTCTCGGATGATCTCTCAAGTCTGCATTCTAGTTAGTGAAATTATATTTATATTTTCTGATTTTTTAATCATGGTTATGCGAAAAAATTTTCTTCATTTCTTAATTTTGAGATCTTTATAAATGGAATTAATAATTTTACATCTTTTATTTAACTTTGAAATTTATTTTTCATTTAGACTTCATTAAAAATATTTATTAAATTTTATTATAGATAAATATTTTTTAATATTATTATTATTATATTATTAATATATAAATATTAAATTTTAACCCTCGAAATTTAGTTTATTTAGTTTCATAAAAACTGTTTATTAAAAAATAGGCAAATTTTATTATTTCATAATTCTTGGTTTTTTAATTATTAAAATATCGTATATACCAAACTTAATAACTTTTTTATATTTATAATTATTTTATATTTGAAATTTAGCCAAGACCATATAAATCTGGAGAAGCAGTATACATCAGCTACATTTCAGCAGAAACCATGGGCTAGAGCGCGTAAATCGAACATCAGGAGTGCAGCATGTCCTCCATGAGGCTCTCGTGCCACTGGGAAAAGTATATTTATTACCTTAGCATGTTCAGTTTGGCATTTTCAAAAATTTTATCAAGGCTATATTGATTTCATCAAAGCTTTATATTGATTTATAAACCTTTGATATTGATCAAAGCTTTATTGATTTGGAAAGGAAGACAATGAAAACACTGAATATTTTCTCAGGACTATTTTCAGCCAATATAACATCGATCCCCTGGTTATAGAGATATAGTCTCAGAAATGTTGAATGCATTTGAACATATGAAGGTGAATATGTCTCCAAAAATTCGCTTTCTAAAAAATCGCATTGACTTTTTCCCATCCGAAATGGAACAGATATTTTCAATACTGGAATAGCAATATCAAGGAAGAGCAGATCCTAGAATAATGACTGACTATTCCTGAATGATTTTTGTCTCTAAAGTATAAATTACTTTATCATAAATGCTGTGTTACTGTTTTTCGGTCAGAGGCTTTTGCATATTTTCAAAGAAAATAAAAAACATAAGATTACAAACAAATGTAGACTTTTACGAGAGAAATTATTGTCATATTTGTGTTCAGCATCAAATTCTAGATATAGTTCATGTAAAGACTTTTCTATCTTAAAAAATTCAAATTTGTCAGCCAGTGTTATCAGTTAACACAAATTTTATGAGACATCAACTTCTAACTTGGGGAGAGAGTCACCAATCTAACATCAATATAGAAAAATCAATATGCCACATTTTAAATATATTTCACAATTAAAATTGCATTTATTATCATTATAATTAGAGTCATATCAATGTCGACTCTCGGAGGATCCTGTACGACTCGTCATCATTCTAAATAAAGTTATTTCTTGATTTTTAATAATAATTATTCTAAAATCTTTCATTGTTTGCAGTAACAGCTTTTTTTAATTTTAAAATATTTAGATGTTCATTGTACAATTAATCAATTTTACGTTTTCTTAACTTAAAAATTATTTTATCAACATAAATTTCGTTTTCAAAATTTTTTTAGGATTATTAAATTTTCATTAATTTTAAAAATGCTAATTCTGTTCGAATGATTAGTCATCGCAAATACACGCAAACACCAATTTTCCAATTGGGTGAAAGAATCACAGTTCGAAGCTCAACAGACGAAATTCATACACAATTTAAAATATTCCTAAAAATTATGATTATTGAAGTTCTTATTCGCTTCGACAACGATATTACAACGTTAGATCACCCGATATTGTATCTTATATGCGTCTTTGAACCCGAATACACTAAAAATTTAAATACACTAAATTATCGAGACAGATGACTGGGACACATACTGGTAAGAGACTAAAAGATTGTAAAGATTTTCATGATACCAAAATTAACGTTTTTTACAAAATGTTTATTATTATACGATGATGTGACTCACAGTCACTCAGTACATTTTTATCCTCTGATTATTATTTTTATGAATGTAAAGTATTTTTTTGATTTGAAATAGTTCCAATCCATTGAATCTCGTTTCTTTGACAGGAAGGACCCAAAGGAGGACAAAATTTTGGCAAAGATAAGTTAAGAAACTACGCATTCCATACAGCCCCGAAACTGCAACATCATATTTGACAATTTTTTTAGGAATTATGAAGTGGGTTTGACGTCCGTTGGGACTTTAAGGAAAAATAAGATATGCATTTTTACAACACAGGCAGTGAGAAGCGTAAAACAAAACATTTGGCTTCAGATAAAATATTACGTTAGTAAGCTACGTACCACAAAAAATAACGCTCTCCCTTTAATGTCAACATTTCACCACGATGCATAAATTGGTGTGAATAACAAAAACAAATCTCACATCAAAATATTTTATAGCAGAACAAAAGAAGGTGTTAATGCTTTGAATCAAATGGCGCATTCTTATTCTGTAAGACATAAAACTAAAAAATGACCAATTCTTCTATTTTAAAATTGATTTGATGTGTGAACAAAATTTGATGTGAGGCACAAAAAATATATGCACTGAACATTCATCAGAGATGATCATATGCAGAAATTGCATCAAAAAATAATTTTTTAATTATCTTTTGAATGTATTTTTTTTTAATAATTCGAAATCGAAAAATAAATGACCTGTGTATTATATTTTATGTTTATTAACAACATCACAATTTGAATGTAAACATTTATCGACAACACAAACAGTTTCTTCACATCTTTCTTTGATTGATATATTTTTTGTTTATGTATTCCAAATGTAGAAAACAATGAATGGAAATTTTTTATATTAAATTTTAATTTCTCATAATTTTATTGGATAAAAATACATTACGTAATTTTTAAAATAAACATTAATTTTTAAAATATATTAAATGTAATAAGTTAAAATCGTTTACTAAAAATATTATTAAAATTCATAATTATCAAACTTTAATTAATTAGTACTTAAAATTAATATCATTAAATTAATTTCATTAGATTCAAATAATTAATCAAATAACATATCAATCCCATCTGAGTAGGAGAGTCACAAATCTAAACAGCATACAAACAACAAACTTACAACATTCACAATTATCCCTCCCAATGTTAATATTGATAAATAAATGAATTTAAATTATAAACCATACAATAACATTGTAATTATTCCAATGATTCTCATGGTGGATATGATTCTCATATATATATATATATATATATATATATATATATATATATATATATATATAGA
>MQRK01188983.1:30125-55211 GCA_001938485.1 Girardia tigrina | reverse complement strand
GTGTCGTTTCTTTCACACAATCCTTCAAATAATAATCTTTCAATTAAAATCGCTTTCTAGGAGTTAATTAAAATAATTATTTTTTTGCACTTTTCTTTTAAGATTTCTATTCTTTTTATAGCCTTTCTTTTATATATAATTATCTTTGTTTATCTTCTAAAATAAATTATTTTTCCTTCACATATAAATAATTTCTTCTTTATCTTGATATATTTACCTTTTAAAATTATTTTATTTCCTTTGTTTTTATATAAATAATATTTAATATGATAAAAGGGTAAATAAATTTTATTATACCCGTTTAATTAAAACAAATACGTAATTAAAATATTTTTTATTTTTTACTACTTTTAAATACTTTTACAGAATTTTTAAATATGTTTTTCCTACCTCAACATATTTATTGTTGATCAAATTTGTGCAATGATTTTTAAAAAAGACTTAATCTTATTCATTTGATTTTAGATACTGAGTAAAATGAAGAAACGAAATTCGTTTACTTCAAATAAAGTTTAGATATATATAAAATATATTACTGAAAATATATACTTATATTAATTCAAAATTCTTCCGCACTTTTTAAATTTTTCTGAAGAGTTCTCTTGTTCCAATTTTGACTTTTTATTATTTCCACTAGATGATCTGGTGATCAATATTTTGTGTTAACGTTGCCTTGATCAAGTGCCTTTTATACTTGATCGATGAATTAATTATTCTTTAATTAATTCAATTAAATCTTCGCAGGTGATTTACTTATTCGATCTGAATAATTTCCTTAAATTATTGACCTTCTTAATTAACTTCTTAATTGACTGTTAATTACTCTCTTCTTTCGATATATAATTAAGGTTTTTAAATTTTTATCGTCCTTTCTTTCATACAATCTTTCCTTTTATACTCTTCTTTTAAAATTTATTTTTCTTTATTTACCTCTTAAAATAGTTTGATTATTTTCTTGTTATAAATATTTCTTTATCTTTGGATCTTTTCAAGAGCCTTTCCATTTGAAGAGAATTACCACCTTGGCCACTCTCCAACTTGGTCGGAATGTCTCTAGTCAGTTCCATATGTTCCTAAAGCACGCCTTCAGGAGGGTAAGTTTTTTTCACACTCCCCACTTATGGATTTCAGGGATCAGTCCATCAGATCCCGCGGCAGTCCCACTCTTCAGCTTGGATTAAAATTAAGTTATTTTTTATTTTTTGCCAATAAATTAAGGATTATTTTTGGTTTGATGTGAATGTTAAATTTGAGTGGATTGCACTGCCTACCAAATTTTTTCTCTCGTCGGAGGAGAATCCAAATCATTGAAATTTAGTGTTTCCAGCAACTTCAGTCCGTTCTTTCTGCTCTAAAAGGACCCTAAAAAGATTATTGAAATGGTTGGTCAGCTCCTTGTTCCAAATAGGGTTTGAGGGAGTAGACAGAATGTTCTCCTTCGATTGTGATTTACAGAAGATACGTAGTTTAGTGTGCGTACTCAGTGCGTCGCACCCATTTTTTTCATATGAGTTTCTGTAACTTCTCTAGGTGGTCATGTATTCAATTTTGATGCGAAGGAGTTGGCTTCGATCTTGTGCTTGCTCCTAGGACCACATCGCAGATTCTTTGATTGGTAGACTTCCAATCGTACCTGAAAATTGAACATGTGGAAATGTTTCGACTATAGTTTCATGATTGCTTCTCGATCCGGCATCTTGTGTTTGCGAGTGTTTCTGTAGTTTCTTAGCCTCTTTGATCTTTTCCTTCTTCTCGGACTCTGGCAGTTATAACTACCAAATCATGGTCGGAACCACAGTCGAATCCTGAGTAGTTTCGGATGTTCGTGTACCTATTAGCTCGATTTCTTTCAATAAGAAAGAGATCCAGTAATGACGTCTTATATGTTGCTGGGTTAGTCCAGTTAGTTCTTTGGCTAAGTTTTTTCCTGTAAAATGTGTTTTCAACGCGCAATCCACATGATATCGCCATCTCGGTAAGCAGCTACCCGTTGTGCGATGTCTTCACTCCAGTGACATAGATACCTACAACCGCTTTGTATTATTCAGTGCTTCTCAACCTACAATTAAAATCTCCTCAAATTAGTAGTTTCATTTTTTACTCGTAAATTTCTTCTCCTTCTCTATTTCCTCCTGCAGATTTTGATAGAAATTCTCTTTTTCCTCATGTGTATAACCGCAGTCCGTCGGAGCATACACTCCGATAGTGTAATTGATTTCCTGATGTATCTGCAAATAAAAAGACGATCATTAATTGGTCTAAAGTCCAGTTTGGTCGGGTCATGTTCTCTGATTATCAGCACAACTCCTCTTTCTCTTCGTGTTCCAATTGAACAGCCATTGTGGAGAATTCTCCATCCGTCGTATTCAGTAGTTTCATTGCTCCAGTAGTACGATTCTGTCAGGATACACGATTATCGTTTCTTTCAAAGCTTCATTTATTGAAAGTATTTTCTCGTCGTTTAGTGATATGTATGTAGCGTTTATATCAATTTCATTATAAAATTATTCAATGCTCATAACTCAACACCAAAATTTTATTACCAATACAATTAAATTATTCCATTTAAATAAAATGCAACCAAAATTTAAAAAATATTATTATTAAACTCTGACTCTGTTGAAATTTTTATTTAAACTAACTTTTTATTGTGCATTTTTAAAATAAATTCTAAGCACATTAAAATTAATTTTTCCATTTATATAAACATCTAATTTTAAAATTAATTTGTAAAGAAACTATATAATTTCTTTAAAATACTTTTGTAGTAGCTTGATATTATAAATTTACGCAATAGCTTTTATTTATTTTATTATTTCTTTTAAAGTTCCTTTTTTAAAAATATCTACTGAGTATATCAACTTTTAGATTTTAAAGTCTGTTTTTGTATTACAAAATTATTTACTTTTTGAAAATTTTTTTATTAAAAAAATTATTCATAGTGTCGAAAATTTTAACTATCTCCTTACTATTTAAATATTTGGTCAATTAAATTTTCGTTTTTTACAAATATGGTTCGTGGAAAAAAGATGGGTACCCCTTATTGTATATCGGTTTTTAACCGACAATATCGTACTGAAAAATATTGATTAAAGTGTTTGATGAACCAGGTTTGAGACTGGTGACACATTGACTAGTGCAAGACAATAAAAATACGGAAACAAAAAATTAAATAACATATAACTTATAAACTATTGGATTAAAATTAAGTTATTTTTTATTTTTTTGCCAATAAATTAAGGATTATTTTTGGTTTGATGTGAATGTTAAATTTGAGTGGATTCCACGGAGTGTGTGAAGTTCCGCCTAAAAGTTTAGCTTTTGATTGGCTATCAGTAATTATCTTTATCATTTGTCTCTGTTACATTATAAAGTATAGAACAAAATAGAAAACATATCGTTTTCTCAAAGTGCCATTGATAACTAATTGTTAGTTTGCGAGAATGAAATTGACCGTGTATAGTGCATTTTGCCTAATTTTTAGGAAACATGAAATAACTTTATTTTAATCCCATAATGTATTGGTTAAGTGATATTAAATTTTGGTATGTTTCCGTATAGAGTGCTAGTCCAGTACATGGTGTGAATTGACCTGATGATGATTACCAATTCTACGATATTCATTCAACAAAAAACGAATCCAAATTGAAAAAATGTTTTTCGGTATTAATGGAGACATTTGAATAAAAAATAACAATAAATAGAAATATAAATTTAGCTTAAAATTCCGAAACATATCTTTATTTTAATTTTAAAAAACTCAAATTAAAATGATTGAATAAATTTAAAAGAATTTTTTCCCATGTGTGTTTAATTGCTTTTTCGAAGTTAAGATTTCCTCTATATAAAATTTAATATTGATTAAAAAAACTGATTATTAAATTATTATTAAATTCCTTTTGACTTTATTTCACTTCTTGAATTCGCGAAATCGATGAACGAGTTCAACAAGTATTATTAAAGTATATTTAAGGAAATCAAACTTCAACTTCGACAAGAAGAGAAATTTCATTTCCGATTATTGATTAACGTATTAAAATATGTTTTCCTCTAACTTTACAGTTTGTACTCCTCGACTTATAAAAGGAGATCATTTATATGGTAATACTCCAATGTATATATAACGTAAAGTTTGGACACTTACACAATATTTAGTCAAATTAATTTTTTCTATCAGTCCTAAAAATAGTAAATAAAACATAATTTAAAAGACATTTTATATTACCTAAATATTTATAGAATTTTTTATAAATACAAATTTATTTTTTGTAAATATTATAATAAAAATATTATCTTATTATTACTAATATTTATATTAATATTGTTGGGGTTCCGAAAAATATAAATTAAAATTTTAAAATCTAATAGAAAATTAAAAATTATTCTCTGGTTAAAATTAATAATTTTTTTATCATAATAGTTATTTTAATAAAATTTGTAGAATATTTGTAAATATTTTTAGAATTGTTTTAGCAAACTAATTTTCAAGGTTATTTAAAAACTAGTATATAAACAATAATTATTTCAGTCATATTCACAACAAAATTACGGACAAAAATTAAACTTGCGGACTCTATTAAATCTTTAAACTTTATTATGATTTACGGTAATCTTTCTTTATTTAATTTTTGTTTACTTAACAAATTTAGTATCCTGTAAAGGAGAAAAATTTAATCATAAATTTCAGATATTGCTCGTTCTAAATTGATATTGGTTTGTGCTGGTTGAGTGTGCTTCAAAATATTGATTTATTGTTAAAGTTACGATTTAATTTTGTGATCAAGTTATCATTTACAAATAAAGTATATTAAAAGGATTTGTGTTCATTCTTCATATATTATTGTTGGAAAAAACCCTTTTGGCCGTTTGGAGTCAGATTAGAAATTTAATAGAAACAAGGATAAAACCGAGTTTAATTCAAATACCCAACAATATTTAAATATATTCTTCCGTGGAAATTGACGGATAGATGTATTACACTTAAATCTTAAATGAAAATTTTATTTAAACTTAAATTCAGCCTTAAGTGGAAACTGAAATCTTTAGTATTGTGTTAACCTAGCTGGTCTGAATTAATTTGAAATTAAAAGGTATATATATATATATATATATATATATATGTATGTATGTATATCGAAGTAGAAAACATACTCTGATATATTAACTATTCGATGTAGGATCAGAGAATATTTACTCCAATAAAATTAATCCTATTTTCATCATAGAGATATGACAGACAAGAGTAGTGTCGGTTATGATTCCTTATTGTTCGACGGTGATTTTGTATGGAAGTAGTTTGAAGCCGTGGTGGAGGGTAACATGGTTAAAGATGGTTAAAGATGGCGCTGATGAGATGACTGACGTAACTATAAGTGGTGAAACGGAAATCTATTGCTACATCTCCTTTTATTGATATCGTGATGGTGCTGTGAGGTTGGCACGATGCGGTGTGAGATTGTAACGTTGTGGACATGTCTGCAACATTGGGAAGCACTGTGTAATTGTAAGTGTTGTTGTTCATTACTGTGTGAGAGTGCGTGCAGTGATTGCTGTGAGTGTGGACAGTTTTTATCGAATGTGTGTGGTGAGTGATTGATGCGTAAGTGATGTAGTGTCTGCGTTCTAACAAACAATCATACCTGCTTGCCCCAGTTCTGTTACTGGGATCCCACTTGTGACACCAATGAGATACCGGCTGCCGGAACGAGTTGCGGTGATCAGCACCTCTTAATTGTGCCGGTACTCAGTGCCCGGAAAGATCGGCGTGTCGTTTCAACGGCGGCTGTGTACCGATCGCACCCAGTAACCACCGGGTCGACACGTCGACGAGTGTCAGTCCCGCGTCCAATGCGTGGTGGTTCGCCAGCGGATTGCACATGACAGTACCGGACTCGGTCCAACCGGTTCGTCATGTCGCTGAGTAGGGAAAAGTGTGATTGTACCGTCGGTCCGATTGGTCCAGTCATATCGGCTCGTTGAACACCGTCTGATCGGTAGTGATAGAACCGGGTTCAGTCCAACCAGTTCAAGTTGCCGTTAAGCGGTACAATCTCGTCGGTCCCGCATGAGGTTGTTGTTTGTTATGTTTTATTAATTAAAAATTACAAAGTCGAAATAAAAATAACAAAGTCGACATTTATTATATGAAAAATTCACTAACAAAATTTAAAATTGTGTCCATTTCATTATTTCTTTAGTTTATTAAAACAACAATCAGTTTTTTTATTTCGGTCGTTTAACCGGAGCCTCAGATATGTAATTAATTTATTATTATTATTATTATTACTATCATTCTTATTCTTATTCTATTTATTATTCTTATTGTTCTTTTTATTTTTCTTCTTATTATTATATATAAAAGTAATCATAAAGTCATTATTATTAATATTATTATCATAAAATTAACCAAACAAATAAAGCAATACCAAAATATTATTCCCTCCCTAACACCGGAAACATCAGTCACAAAAGGATGATTTTTGTAAATCCGGCAGTTGCATAGTAATATAAATAAAAAAAAATTCAGCAAATTTTTTTAAGTCAAACAAAAGCCCGAGGCATCATGAACAAGATTTATTAAAAGAATTTCGAAAATAATTTAATTTTTAATTTTCTAAGAGACATGTGTATTTTATAAATTTTATAATAATTCAATAATAATTTCCATTAATAATCTATTTTAAAGACTAATAATCTATTTTATATAAATGACTTTTTTACAATTTATTTTATTATAATGTGTACCAGCGGCGTAGCCAGGATTGCAGAGGGGGTGGAAAAAAATTCCTGAAAGATCTAGCAATCTTAAATATAATTGGGGTGGCTAATTATGTTTTAATTTTTTCAGGGGTGGGGGTGTCTCCCGATTTTAACCCTCTAAACTTAAACGATCCTTAAGTTCCTTAAACGTTCCACGGACCTCCTTTTTTCTCCCCGATTAAAATCCAATCAAGGGTTTCTATATTAATCTTTGTTTTCAACCTCGCCAGTAGGGCCGAAAACGTGGATTAAAATGGGAACGCCCAATTGGATTTTAATTGGGGGAAAAACGAGAGGTCCCGTTCCTCTAAGTTTTGTTTTTCGTAATAATTTTTTTAAAAAATTTTTAGGGCATTTTATCAGGGGGGGTGGAAATCCATCCAATCACCCCCCCTGGCTACGCGCCTGATGTGTACGTATTTGTTAGTCAACCTTTTTGAAGGGTTATTATTTTTTTGTTCTATAAATAGATGTATATTAACATTTTTTAAACAGAATCTAAACAACTCTGGAAGATCTTCATCTAATCTGCCACTGAATCGATATTTGTGAATATAACAGGCAACTATACCTTTTACAATTCAATTTCACACAAATGAAAATCAATTTCACATTATTGAAAATCAATTTCACAAAAAGTGAAATATTCGCAGTCTTTTTCTTGTTAATTTCTTTGTATAATTTTAATTCAGAAGTTTTCTTAAATAATGAATAAATCCATTTTAGAAATTTTTAATTGAATGCATGGGACTTGATCGCATTTTTGACAGATCTGTATTTTTCTACCTTGTAGAATCCAATATTTCACAATCATCAGTTTTTTATTTGGAATTGATCTTTTTAAATCATTGTTTTTTAATAGAGTGATCTTCAACTTCTAATAATCTTCCACGAGCATGAAATCCTTTTCTCCATATTCAACTGAACTTTCATATACCGCAAAATGTCGTCTTTCTTATTTGAGAGATCATCTAACATTTTATCAAGTAATAATAAAATTTTGGTTTTCTTGAAAACATCTACAGCCGATTTTCTCACATAAATTGTGTTTGGAATTGTATATAATTCCTTTTGTTTGGGTCAAACAAAATAACAAGCATTGACATAATTCTCTGAGTCCATCCATATCCTTTTATAGCAAATAGTAAATACCTAAGTACTTGTTTAACCCAACCTTAAAGAAATCTCGAACAAATTACACAACATTTATGTGGAAACCAGGATACATCTTGATGCTGTACATGAAATCAAAATTAGTCTAATTCGTACTGTTCAATGAATATTGTGAACTTTAACCACTGATATGTAAAAAATAACTCTCATACACATAACAAAAACTTTCGAAGTGGTTACAACAAGTTTGTGGCATATTTTTGATGTAGCGAATGTAAATAAAATGTAATTGTGAGGAATATTTTTGAATGGTGCTTGTTGTATGTTGTTTTAGGATCGTGTTTCTCCCAACCACATGGAAGATTGATATTTTAAATATTTTAAAACGTCGGATTATTTAATCAATTATTAAAATTCAAATAACCAATTTTAAAATGAAATAAATTTTTCATAAATAATATTTTAATAATAATTTTCTTAAAATAAATAAAATTTATTTTAATTTAAAGTATAAATTATTTTTGTAATAATTAAATGGTAATTTAAATTTGTTCGAATAATAAGTCGTTAAAGAATATTATTAAAAAATTATCATTCAAGAACGATGACGAGTTACGCAAGCTTTACGGAGAATTGTTCTAGTGGCAATTAAAATTGTGATGCAAATAAATGTAATGAAAACTCAATGAAACTCAATTAATGTTCTTAATAATAATAGTTATACAGTCGACTTCATTAAAGTAATCAAATAAAAACATGTGTATGAGATCCGAAATGAATATGTAGCTGTCCACAAAACATCATGTTATTGAAACAAAATTATGATATATTTTTACTGTGGGTACACTAACATAAACAAAGTTTGTATGACAAAAACAGTCTTTATAAGTGTAATTTTTGATAAAAATAATTTAAAATATTCATCTTCATCTGGATAGTAGATACTAAAATAACATACAACATTCAAAAACATAGTTCGCAGCCTTCAAAAATATTTCTTAAATTTATGAATTGTAATTATTGCTAGTATGATTCTGCTTTGAATAATCATTCGAATTTGAATTTTCAATCATATTAAAACGAATTTTTATTTTCAAGAAAATGTATTCAATAAACACAAATTATTAAAACAATTGACTTTGTTTTTTTATTTTTTAATATCATTTTTTAAATTTATGGAGGAAACATTTATTTTGATTACTAAACCCATATAATATAAATATTTATGTACACATAAATAACTTTTTAAAAGTTATGTTGGGTTTTTATTTTTTTTAATTTAATATTTATATTTATTAACGCAACCAATTATTTTACTTGGATCTTCACTGAGTATCCGTAGCTGATATTCATCAGAGATCCAAATCGTGCCAAACTGAAATCATCCTAGCCCTTTAATCTCACCAGGGAAAATATTCAAGTACCTTTCGGGTTCTTCATAATATCATAGTTAATGTTATTGTGAGGAATATTTTAAATTTGGTATGTTGAAATTGGTTTGTTGAATTTTGTATGTTGAGTTTAGTATTTGGAAATGTGTTTCTCCCACCCAGATGGAAAATTGATATTTTGGATGTTCACGATAGATAATTATTCGGATATAATTTATATTTTAAAGTACAGCATAAGATATGTAAAAACATGAAAAATAGTAAATCCTTTCAAATCTTCATATTAAAATTTAAATAAAATAAATAGTTTTAACTAAGTTTTGAATTAACTGAATGTTCTTTCTTTACATAAAATAATTTTTAAATAAAATTAATATGTAAATAAAAATTAATACTAAAACTACAAATTTGAACTTTAAAAATAAAATCTGAAAATAATGAAAATTTGTTCGAATAATTGTTTATTAACAAACATTAATAAAAAATTATCAATTTAGAACGATGTCGAATGACGAGAGTTTCGCTGAGAGTTGTCCAAAAGACAATTCTGATTGTAATGAAAATAAAAGTTTGAAAACCCATGTTGGTGTTCTTAATAGTTATTAAGTACATGAACGTCATTCTGTTCCTGATGGACCAGGCCGTTGGCAAGACGATTCTGATGAGAACAGATTTTCTGTTCGACTTCAGAGCCGCCTGTTGCTCGTATGGATTTCTGATTTCTGCCTTGGTTAACAGAGCCCTTCGTGTATGATATCTCAGACTGTTCTTTGAGAAACTTCAATATCACATTCAGTTCGTGGTTCAGCAGTTCGTTCAGGATGCTTTGTGTTATTTCGACAGATAGTTCGCGACCTATACATTGGTTCATAATCACTCATTCCATTTGTAAAATAAGAAATCTTTTTGTGAAGCAATCATGTATGAAGTTACCATCATGAAGCAATCAACAGTATTTTAACATTCGCACTCGTTATTGTGCAGTTAAACTCAAACAAAATCCTGATTTATATACAAAGTATTTCTTTTTTTAGTTTTTTAGTGGTTTATGAATCATTTTCAAATAAAATATTTTTATCACCATTTTAAATATAATACCTTTTCATCAGTTTAGATAAAGAGTATTTGTTATGAAATTGTTAGGATAAGTAAAGATGATATTACTTACCATCTAATTTTTATTCATCTAATTAAAAGTTAAGGTAAACAACCTTCGACAACAGCAGTTATCAGAAATAGTATTATTTACCCTTACATTAGAATTCAGACGGAGTATTTATAATATTTGTTTTAAAAAACTATAAGAGAATTTTTATGAGAATTTTCAGTTTGTTTTGATTTTACTTGGAATCGAATTCCATAAATGTTATTGAAAAGGGTTTTCCATCCAAATGAACATGGCTTTTTTAAATTAAGCAAAACTTTAAAAATCAAAAATATTATTAAGAGATAAACTTATTTAACAAAGATTATATCAGAAGATCATGTCTCTTAAATGACTGAATTTAATTGAAAAGTTACGAATTGCAATATTAGGAAACATATAACGCCTTTAAGTAAAATGCTATCAGCTTGTCTTATCTTATACAGATTAAAATGTTTTTTAATTAAAAGGAAAAAGAAGACAGATAATCTACAAGGTCAGATTCTTCTTTCCTTTGACATTATGAATTATGATAGTTTCATCATAGAGTGGTTTAATTTCTTGTAGATCGTTACATAAACGCTCAAGTTTTTTATTCAGTGACTATCTACGAATGCTACAGTGAAAATTATTAAGAATTTCATGAACCTCTATTGAGTTTAACATCTGCATGTAGAGTGTCAATGTTTGGGAAAACCAATCATACTAGCTGATTGGTATTGTGAGAGTATGGAGGCTTAAGGATAGAATGAATCTTGTGTTCCATAAGAAAATATGAAATATAACGCCACTCATTATAATATTTAAAACATATGAACGATGACTAATGTCACTAACTTTCATCTATGCCCGATGATTATTGAGAGGGAGTAAATAATTCCGGTACAATCATTTTTCATCAATTACCATGACACTTTTATATATCGCTCTCAGTATAATTTCAGACTTTTCAAATCCAGCTTGTTTCATTTCATCTGTTAGTAAATGAGAGACCAACCCTACGAATAAACTATGTTTTATAAGAAACCTGTTTAGAATATATTAGACTAAACTCAAGGGGATTCCAGTTCTTTCTTCGATTTATCAAAAGAAAAATGAGCATCTCTTTCAATAAGATCCAGTATTAGATGAGCGTTTGCCGCAGTTCTTGATCTTTTACGAATGTCAGATTCTTCATTTTTTTGAAATATTGACCGAAGGTCTACAGTAAACTCTCTTGATAATTGCTTCAATTTTCTTTAACTAATCCAATTTTCAGCACCCTCTGCATTGAGCAATAACCTATCAAACTCACTACCTTACATTTCATTGCATATCATCATTTATTTGAAAAAATATACATGATCCTCAATTATTTAAATAAAACATACATGAAAATACACACAAGAATAGATAGTGTGAGGAAAGTTTGGAATTGTGTGTTGATATTGTGCATGTTGTATGTTGATTCGGATTGTCTCTCCTACGCAGATGGCTGATTGGTATTTTCTTTAATTTCTACTAATTAAAAATAATTTAATTTAATTTTAAAGTAAAATTATTTAGGATAATTTTCGAATGTAATATTTAATTTTTAATGTAATTTATAATAAAATATATTAATTTAAATGGTACTTTTTTTAAAAAATGTTTAGATTTAATTTTAACCAATTAGAATTTTTATAATTAATAATTTTTATTAAAAGATTTTCATTTATTGAAAAAAATTAGTATGAATTCAGAAATCTATTAATCAAGAAAATGTCAAATTGTGAAAGTCCTTTGAATAATTGTTGTCATAACGATTCTGATTGTGGTGTTAATAAATGTTTAAAAATCATATTGACGTTGTTAATAGATAACATATAAAAATACTTATTAATTGTAGAAATCAAACATAAAATAGTTTCATTAAATTCAGAAAATTATAAAATAAGAAAATCATTTATTCAAAAATGATTTAATATCATTTTTTTAGAAATGAATTTTTTTTCAGAATACCCCTGTATAGTAAAGATTTTTTCCGATCAAAAGTCTATTATGTAGACATTAAAAGATCTTTATCATGAAAGATATACCTCAATCTGCGAAGTTTATGGCTGAAAGTTTACAGAATTATTATCATCTTACCATAAAATATATACAATTATTACACCAAAATTATGAAAAGAAGAAGACTTTATTCAATAAATCATAATTTGATGAAACAAGCAGTTAAATTTCCACAATGCCCCCGTTATATTCCTTCACCGGGTACCATTTTTTAATTCCTCCATTCTTGTTCATTTTCCAAAACTTCTTGTACACATTTCTGAATTAAAGAGATAATCAAAATTATTTTCGTTTAGAATTTTATGGGAATTTACGAATAAAACTGTGCTAAATATTCAAGCTCAAATTATTTTAAAGACATAAAACAAAATGATGTAGTTGTAGCATAAAAAGCTTTTCATCAGAAAATATGATGATCGATCTAAAAACAATCGAACGTTTTTTTAACAACGCTCCCTATGTGCTTTTTGGTTTTTATTTGGAATCGTGTAGAATTTCTGGAGTTTGTAAGCTTTTAGATGCAAGGAATACTTTAAGATTCTGTGCACTGAACTTTCACTTAAAGTCAATTTTTACCTTACTTTCCTCACTATCATTTCTTTTTTTATTGTAAGCATAACCTTTCCCAGCATTCAACGAGTCTGTACAGTAAACTTTCTACAGCTTTTGATGGGACAATAAAACCAGTTCACTCATATCTCTTGATTGCTCGGTAAATAAATTTTCTGTTAATACCTTCACCTGTGTGAGGTATGTTTTGAATTATTTGTTGTTTTATATTTTGCATGTTGTATATGGAAGTTTGGATTCATTAATTTCGATAAATTTAAATTTTTCAATAAATTATTTTCCATCATTTTCGAATTTGAATCAAAAATAACGAAGTTCGGATTAATCGTTTATTGATTTTCAAAACTTTTAACCACAATTTTGATTTAATTAGCTATTTTAAACAAATTCAACTTTTTTTTAAAAATCCTTTTCAACAATTAGAATTTCTAATTGTAATTAAAAATATTTTAAGTCTTTTTACTTTAAAATTAAATTATTTTCAAATTGTAGGAATAAAAGAAAATACCAATCAGCTTTCTGTATAGGAGAGACAATCCGAATCAATATACTATTCATGTCAAAACGATTGGGATTGTATGAAAATTAGTGTGAATTAAAAAATTGATTATTTCTAATTTAGAAATAATCAATTTTTTTTAATTCACACTAATTTTCATACAATCCCATTCAAAATTCAATTACATATTTCTTAATTCGAAAAATTACAGTTTTTTTTTAAATTTTCACAATTATCAAATTAATTTTTTTATATAATAGTTTCTCTTTAAAAAAATTTCATAACTGGGTTCATTGTTTTGACATGAACAGTATATTGATTCGGATTGTGTCTCTCCTACACAGATAGCTGATTGGTATTTTCTTTTATTCCTACAATTTGAAAATAATTTAATTTTAAAGTAAAAAGACTTAAATATTTTTCAAATGTCATAGTTAAATCTCCAGGTTTCACTTCAGAATTCATAATATCAACAAGTAGAATTTATTTAATATTTACAATCATTTTAGAATACTTAAACATATTAATGATCAAAACTTTCCCTCTTTTATGATTTCTTATTTACTTTCTTAATCCACTCAATTCTTCGATAAATTGTTTCTGTCTTTCAGATTCTGTAGTTCCAATCGGTGTGGCGATATATGTCTTAAAATTTGGTACGGTCCATAGAATGGGAAAGTGTCCATTCTCAGTTTTGTAGGATCTTGTTTTACAAAGACTTTCTGACCATCCTCGAAATGTCGATTTTCTTTCTTCTCTCTCTCTCAATTTTCCATTCGTCTTGCCGCTTTCTCAAAATTTTCTCTTACCTTCATCTTGATCACGTTACTCTCTTCCGTTTTAACTATTCCTGCTGCCGCACGTACGTTTATTTTTCTACCAAACACAACTCCGAAGGGCGAATATCCGGTTGTACTCTGAACTGTTGCATTTAGACAGAATTCTATCTTCGGAACAATTTGCTATCATGATCGTTTACCAGTGTCTCCTCTTCTTTTTACCATCATGTCTCTCACTGTTCGAATAGTTCTTTCTGCCAACCCATTTGATTGATGCTGAAATGGGCTACTAAATCTTTGTTCGATTCCATATTTCCTGCAAAAATCTTTATATTTTCTGCCAGTAAAACATTTTCCATTGTCTGTTAATATTGTTTTTGGCTTCCCATATCTATATATCTATTTTATCAACACGCATTGAACTATGGTGTCTTCGTTTTGAGTTCTAATCTCTGTCAAAGAGACCAATTTCGAAAACTGGTCCACCATGACCAATAGATATGGGTACATGCTATTCTTGTCACCCACATATGCGATATCCATCACGACTTGCTCTAAAAACTCGTCACTTCTTATTGGAATTAACTTCTATTTTGTTTTTTTTCACTTAGAATTTTTCTGAGTATACATTCTTGACAATCTGCTATAACGATTTGCACCTCTTTCGCTAAATCTGGTAGCATAAAATGATTTTCGATATACTTCTTTGTCTTTTTGATACCTACATGACATAAATCTCTGTGTATTTTCCTGATGAAATCTTTTCTAATTTGCTTCGGAACCAACAGTAACACACAATTTCCTTCTTGCCTACCCAATAACTCATTCTGATAAACTAATTGGTCGTTTAGTTGTAATAAGTTCTTGGTGATTTCATTCTTTTACCCCTCTACCATCTCTGGTATTTGTTTCAACTGGTTCAACTCTGAGCACTTTCTTGTTCGTCTTTTATCCATTGAATTATATACTGAATCACCACTGTATTGATGTGTTTCGCCCTTGCTTTTGTTGATTTTGGTTCTTCGGGTTTTGTTTCCCATTGTATATAGGCATCGTCATATAGCAGTGATAATCCATCTGCATTTCCATGTTCGTCACCTTTTCTATACTTCAAATCAAAGTAAAAATCCACCATGTTTACTAACCATGTCTGGAATCGAGGAGTTATTGGTTTGGAAGTACTCTTCATATACATCAGGGTTTTATGATCAGTTCTTGCTGTAAATCGCTTACCATATAAATATTGCTTGAAATGTAACATGAACTTGTATAGCTAATTGTATAGCTAATAGTTCCTTTCTTGTCCCACAGTACCATTTTTCATGTGTGGTTAAAGTCCTCGATGAATACGCGATTAATACTTCTTTCTCTTCTGATATCTGACTAAGAACTGCTCCTATCGATCCGAATAATGCATCGGTATCTAAGATGAAATTATTATTCAGGTTCACAAATGCTAATATTGGTGCACCACATAGCTTTTGCTTCCATTCGTTAAAACTTCTGTCGCACTCGTCTGACTAAAATATTTCTTTACATTTTCCGCTACATGCAATGTGCAAAGGTGCTGCTAATTCAGCGTAATTCTTGATAAAACGTCGATAGTAGTTACACAGACCTAAAAATGCTCGTAAATTTCGAGTACACTTTGGAATCGGAAAATTTTGAATTTCTGCCACTTTCAATTTATTTGTTGAGATACCTTCTTTGTTAATTGTATGTCCCAGAAATATCAGCTCCTCCACTCCGAATTTGCATTTCCCTGGATTGACTTTTAAACCTGCTTTCATCAGTCTATTCAGTACTTCTTCTAATCGTCTCATATGATCCTTCATTGATTTTGAGTAAAATAAGACATTATCTAGGTATCATACTACTTCAGAGAACAGTAAATCTTCAAATAATGAATTCATTATTCTCTAAAACGTTCCGGGTGCTGTTGAAAGTCCAAACGGTACACGGTTAAAACAATACTGCTGTGTTCTTGTGCAAAATGCAGTTTTTTTTTGAGAACTTTCATCCAATGCCACTTGATGGTATGCTTTGCCTAAATCTATACTGGAAAAAGTTCTGGATTGTTCATTGTGATTGTTCAGCTTAACATCGCTCCACCATTTACAATCTGACTACTCTACTATCTCTGCAATTCGATTTGTTGTATATTTTATGCCGATTCCACAGACGAAATGCTCACCATGGAGTCTCTGGCATTCAAATCATCTTCATATTCATCTTTATATGATACGATATCCACGTTTTGTTCATTGTACACATCTTTGATGTATACTATATTAACATTCCTAATATGATTACAGTTTCTGAACCCGTGTCCACTTTTTCCACAGATTAAACATCTATTATTTAAAGGACAATCCTTCTTCAAATGCACATGTTTTCCACAACAATAACAATCCCCTCTGGTTAAATGCTCCTCTTCTGGAGTCGGATTTTTATTCTTTTATTTTATTCTTAATTTTATTCTCTTTATTTTGCAATATAACTTCTTTGCTTCGTACCAAGCCGAATGCACCGGGCGATTATATTGTTGTTTATCTTCTGACATTCTACTGGATCCTCTCTCAGTACTTTTATTAAATCTTTCCGATGGTATTGTACGTTTCGTTCTTAATATTGGTTGCCTATCGTTTGTTTCATTTATTCGAGCTGTATTTCTTCTATGTTCAGGATTCTCATATCTTCTAACTTGATGTTTGTCTTTCTTTGCCATTTCTGCATACGATGTTTTGACGGCTAAAACATCATTTCTTTCTTCTTTTGATATGTTGTCCTCATAAATCTTAGCTTCCGCTCTCATTTCGTCCACCGAGATGTTAGGTTTGAAAACAAATCAATTCTTCAGAACATGAGATTTTATCCGCTTTTTCAAAAGCTCATTCAAAATTTCTTCATCGCTGTGTTTCCTAAAATTTTCAATTGTTTTCCGAACCCTTAATTTGAATGTTAAGAATCTTTCATTCTCACTGTGAGGAATATTTGAATGTTTGATGTTTTGTGTTTGAATGTGTATGTTGATTTGGGATTGTGTCTCTCATACCCAGATGGATGATTAATATTTTAATTCTTATTATCTAAAAATATGTAATGTTTAAATTTATTTTTAATTTCAAATAATTTTAAAATTTTGAATAAGTTAATTAATTTTTATAATATTTAATAAATAAATCAAATTAATATTTTTTAAATAATAAATAATCATTTTAATTATTATCCAATATGTTTTGAGTAAATATTTTAATAAAATAATTATTTCCCCATTTGCTGAAAAATAATGAGAATTAATTCATTAATCATTTTCGTTTAGAATGCAAATGTACGAAAGTTTTGACAAAGATTGTCATAAGGACAATCAAAATTGTTGTTTAAATAAAAATATAAAAAGTCAAATTGGTGTTCTTAATACTCACCTTGACAAATTTGGCTTAGTTTTTCCAATTCTTCCAACAGCGGTACTTTCTTCATAAATGTTTTCTAGAATCAATTTTTGGATTCCACATCTGACATTGGTTTCTTATCCTCTTCTGTTTCATTCCCCCAAAGAATTTTCGCTTCGCCTATCAACAAATAGTTACACATTTCCGTTAATGTTAACCCAAAAATTCTGAGCATTGACATATGTCTCTACACCATATTTGACCTTCTTCAGAATCCACTCCATTGTACTCCTTCATTTTCTTCTTGAGGGTTTCCTTAAAGATTGATTGCAGTTCTAGTTTAGGAATCCTCAAAACTTTTATTGGAACACCAGCGTGGTGTCCAGTTAAATCTCCAGGTTTCACTTCAGAATTCATAATATCAACAAGTAAAATTTATTTAATATTTACAATCTTTTTAAAATACTTAAACAAATTAATAATCACAACTGTCATATTTAAATTTTCGAATGTAATATTTAATTTTTAATGTAATTAATAATTTTAATATATTAGATTAATTAATACTTTTTAAAAATGTTTAGATTTACTGTTAACCAATTAGAATCTTTATAAGGGTTCGTTCATAAACTACGTCACGCACTAACGGGGGGGGGTTCATTTGGCTGTGACGATGTGTGATGATAGGGAAGGGGGGTATTCTGAAATGTGACGTCACATTCAAAAAATCATAAAATATCAAAAAATCGTCTCCTGATGCACTTACAATAAAATTAATAAATTGATAGTGAAAAATTTTGTTTTGAGATATCATAACACAGCCAGGGAATAATGTTTAATTAGGAAGATCAATAATGTTTATTATATTTTTTACTATGTTTAATGTCCCAGTATGGTTTTGTTTTTTTCCTTTGTTTTAAATGAATTAATATATATTTTTGTTTACCTGAATTAATTTGAAATGTTTTTGTTTAAGTATTTTTTTTTATTTAAAAAGAGGAAGGACTCCGAAATATGTGACGAAGTTTTATATGGTGTATAATATTTTGTGACGAGTTGTGACGATGGGGGGGGCGGGATATGAAAACGGAAAAAATCGCGTGACGTAGTTTATGAACGACCCCTAATTAATAAATAATATTAAAAAATTTTCATTTATTTTAAAAAAATTAGGTAGAAAATCCGAAATATAATACAGAAAAATGTCGAATAGTGAAAGTGGTTTGAATAATTGTTGTAATGACAATTCTGTTTGTGATATGTGTGCGTTGAGAATGAAGGAGACTGCGTGGAAAAGTAGCTTGTTCTTATAACTTCCATGTGACCCCTAAAAAAACAGGTATTTTGGATTTCGTTGGGGTTTTTTAGTAGGTTAGTCTACGAACTTTTGACGTCACCATGTATTTTTCATCCATTCTAAATAATTAAAAATTTTTTAAACAAAATTTCATTTTTTTAATAAATATTATTTGATTCTTTATTAATTAAGAAAAGGAAAAATAACTTTCTTTTAGTTGTTTGGGTAAAAATTTCAATGAATATTTTCACAACAATTTTAATGCATCAATTATTTCTTAACTAAACACATTTGTTTCTTGATTTTTTCTATGAAAAATATATTTATAAATATTCACATATACAATGGTCATAAATTACTTTAATTACTCGTTGATTGAAGAAATTAATTTTTCGGTTTAAACTTTGCAAAGAAATATCAATCAAAGAATAATTTATTTTTTTCTTTTTTTTACAAAAATAAAAAAATATAAAATAATATTGGAAAAATATATCTCAAATATTTTTCATTTTCAGGAAATTCATAGCTAAATTTTCTTTCAGTAAAATTCTCATTAAAATATTAAAATATTCACTGTTTCATATATATATATATATATATATATATATAATTTTCAAAATCTATTTATATGTATATATAAATTATAAATAAATAATCTTATAATATTTTATATGATTTTTACACATAAGTATCATGTATAAGTATACGTCTAGACAGGTTGAAATAATAATAAATAATTTAATTTTATTAATCATTTAATAAATAAATTATTTATGTAATAATTTATCATATATTATTTTAAATACATATAGTATTATTAATAACGGATTTATGTTAAAATTATTATTATTTTTCTTTGTTATTATTATTATTATTATTGTTAGTTGCATTGGCAAGTTCTCCAATGATTCAAGATTAAAATTAATAATTTCACACAAAAATTTCACACAAATTTTAACAAATTTTTGATCGTTAATCCAATTTAATCATTTTGCCACAATCTATTTATTCTATTTTCTTTAAAATTAAATTTCTACTTTGTATAAATTTATTAAACTTTCACTATTTAAAATGTATCTCTTGAATTTACTTCTTTGTAAAAAAATATTTAACTTATTTATAACAAATTTTCTTTTTAAAATATATCGTTTTAATTAATCTAAATTTTTTAACTTACGATTTTTGTTTATTTTAATTATTATACAGTTTTTGTTTTTTTAAATCATTTTTTTACTTCTTAGATTTTTAACCTTTATGTAATTTTTATTTTATTTTAAATTTAATTTAATTTTTGTTTGTTTATTTTAAATTAATCATACTAATAAGTTATTTGACAAATTGAAAATTTTAACTTACTCCTCATAATAATACAAATTATTATTATTATTTTGGATACAAAATTCTGTTTTAAAGGAATCGTTGTCAAAATATTTTACTTTTATTATTTCAATAAGAACAATGTTTTGTAATTTCGAATAGAATTGTAAAAGTTGCAGAGAGAATTCTTTTCAATAAAACTCACAAAAAAGTCTTGAAAGATTAAATATTATTTTCGAACCAAAACCGAAATGTTGCATATTATAAATATTAGAAATTTAATAATTAAAATAAAATTAAATTAAAATATAAAATTTCTCTTTTTTCAAATTCTTATAATTACTTCTCAAATAATCTTCTGTGTTAAGTGTGATATAATTACTTCTGAAGGACATTACATATCCATTGAAGTTGAAGGAAAGTATATAATTTTAGATGGTAAACTGAGATTATTTCCGAATTTATTGTTAAATATTTATCCTTTGTTAAGCCATATTGCGTTTTTATCTATGAAAGAATGCCTCTCCGAAGATATGATCAGATAACTTCTCTGTTATCATTACTTTTTGTTGGTAAAGTGTTGAGAGGCGTTCCCTTCTTTCATATAATTTACTCACGCAATACAACCTTTAAAAGTTTCCACACAAATTATTTTGTATTGTGTAAAGATCTAATTCGATATTTTTATTTTTACTTAAAAGTGAAACAAGATCTGAACATTAGTTTTTACCCTCAAACAAACCAAACCTGAGCATAAACATTTGAAGCAGTATCAAGTGCGACTCGAACACTTCTTATATCCTATATAAAGTTCAGTGAAAGTTAATTAACATCAAAATGATCGACAAAATAAAATGGAGGTATATTTAATGCACAATTTGCTCTGAGTCTTCACTTCCTTATTAACAAATATTTAATGATTATTAATCACAAGGGAAACAAAATTCTTGTATAATTAGAATATCTTTCTTAAGTTCACATTTATACTATTGATAAATAAATTATTAAAAGCATTTTTAAAATATGACCATCAAATATGTTTAGATGTTTTCTTTTACCATCGAAATAATGGAATATCTTAGAATTTTCCACGCCTCATGTTTCCACTACCATTTTTGAACCTTACAATACAATTCTCACGACTCACGCCACTGGAAAATTGGATATCGCAAAGCCAATTTATACTTGTTTGAATAGTTTGGTTTGCCAAATCATTAGTTCTATTGTTGCTTCTCTACGATGCGATGGCTGTTGATTTGAGTTTCAAACCAATTTAGTCCCTTATCCTCATGTTCATTTTCAACCAGCAACATTTTTATAATTTATTTCAGCAGAGAAAGTCTATCATGAACAATTAAGTGTTGCTAAAATTACCTGAACGTGTTTTAAGTCAGCTAATCAAATGGTGAAATGGGATCCTCGTCGTGACAAATATATGAAGTGTTGCGTGTTTTATCGTGGAGATGTCGTATCGAAAGAAGAGAATGCTACGATTGCTTAGATAAAGCCATAAAACGAAAAATGGCTCTTCTTAGAGCTATACTCGATGATTGTGGGAAAAATGGTTTGATTGTCAATCGAACATTTATCACAGCGATGAGGGTCGAATGTCCAAGATCAAACATCATGCATGAGTCCACCAGAATCTCGACAGCACTCCAGAGAGACGATGACTTGATTCAGCAGAGTCTCATGGAACAAGCAGACCTGGAGGGTCATCTCTCCGATTACCTCAACGGGGTCTAGAGATCGGAGGACGAGAATGGTAAGTGGATGACGATTGTTATCATGCACATCAAAATATTCTTTGATAAAATAACTGATGGAAAAGTTAACTTTTTTTTATGTTTTGTTTTATTATCACTAGAAGACTCAACATCAGGAGTGGGTTTTGGGTCACCCGAGTCAATTATCATTGAACCAGAGATTCGTGTCGTATTCAATCGGATTCAAATGGTTTACAATTCAATAGTAACCTTTACCTATTTTGAAAAAACGTCAAGGATGAGGACACCATTACTTATCTTGATGAGACGTAGGGGGTATATTGATGTTACAAAAATGTATAGAAAAGAGAAGTGAAGATCTTGTTATACGTGTACAAAAATATACGTGTAAAAGAACTCCTCAAGGGAAATCGATGGAGAATTCCTCTCTGTACCTGTCGGCCGGAATATTCTTGGTCTCTATTACATTTACGTTCCCACTGCTCTGCTATTGAGACCATAACAGATATGCTATACTAAGTTTCCTTTTAACTTTCTTATTTCATTTTTCTCAAAAAGCAATCTATCAAAATAAATGACTAAAACTTAAATTATTTGAATCATTGACTTTGTTTCCTTCTGGAAGATTTTGGTAAAAAGAATTTATTTACATTTTCTTAATTTTGGGGAATATAATCCTCTAAGGGGTTATTTCTAATATTATGATGTAATATTAATGTCAGTTAAAGAAATTCTTCTGAAAGCCTTAATGCTTACAGCAGAACTTCTAAATGGTACACAGTCTACCAAAAGCCTCGCCATATTTATCTTGGAAAGGCAAAGTCAGGTACCCTTGCAAATAAATCATTTTCACATTATAAAGATATTCGAAACTTAATGTAATGGCAGTTTGCTAAAGATAAATAAATTACATTTGTGACTTTAGTATTATTTATAAAATTAGAAATTTTTCTATTTATAAAAAAGATTTTTGACAAAAAGTTTGGAAAACAATATTTTGAGCGCTTTTTAAAAAAGGAAATGAGATTTATCAAAGAATCTAATTTGATTTCCCAATTACAAGTTGAAAATATCTGTTCTCAAAGGGATGTAATATCAAACCAAAACATTAATCCCCTGCTGCTATATTAAATTTTGGTTTTGGTTTCATTTTCAAAGGAAATATTTCAATTTACTAAGAGCCATTGCACTAGTTTAAATAAATAATTTATTTATTTTATCTGTACTTATTGTCGATATACTCGACACCACCCACTCCCAGCGCATACGAAAAAGGTTTTCGAAGATTAATCTTTTTCTGTATAGTATGTATATTAAAGAATAATTCATATAGTTCCGTGAGAATAGAATCGATCACAATAAGTGTGTTTTTACTTAATTTGTGAAATTAAATAAATTATTATTGAATAATCTTTAGACCAATCAAGTTTATTTATATTTCCAAATGTACACAAAATCACAAAGGATTTCGACCCCATCAGGAGAATAAGAATTTCTTGAAATGCGTTATCTGATTTAACTCAAAGATAATTGCTAACGTTACTTAGTGCGTCAAATTACTGTCGTGACATTGATAACGCTGGCGGTATGATGCCAGTAGATGAAAATCGGTTGTGTTCTTTTTAAAACTCTCAAGACTACTGAAAAGAAAGTAAAATATCAATATTTGGGCATTACCCCTTGACCAACTACTTTCGCAACAGAAAATCTATTAAAAATTCAAGTCTAAAACACGCTTTGCCCATTACAATTAGGTATGTTTTGTTTTGTGTTTATGTTTGTGTTTACTGTTTTTAACACAAATGTTTTTCCATATATCTAAAGAGGTAAACTCATTAAGGCGAGTTCTAAACTGTAGGTAGGATTATTTAACGGTCCAGATCTACTATTCTTCAAAAATCGTATGGATGTTACACTTTTGTGAATTGGCGCCTTGTATCAAGAGAAGCCACATGCCTCGTTTTGACGAACATATCGGCATTTATACATAAGATCAGAGTAGTCTGCAGAGGGTAGTATGGAGTTTTTTCATCAAAGATAACACCATGAGTATCCAAAATAAGAGTCGCAATAAGACATTTTCTGTTGTAGGTTCCAGATATCATGTTCATGGAACTTAATTCTCCTGGAACGTTTGATTTCCTTGATTCGTGTTTAAACTTTGACATGTAGAGACTCAGAGTGGTTTCAATGTGCGTCATGATCTGACACATGAACGCTTCCCCAAACTGGTGCTTCCTTAGAAAACTAGACTGAGGTAACTTGTCAGAGGTAATTTTCAATTGGTTTTTCCTTTAACATAAGAATTACACAATAATATTATGCTTTTTAATATTTTATTTTCATAAACTTTTATAACTTAATGTTCAGTTTTATAGATTTCTGCTGTACATTTGCAGTATCTTTTTCCATGGGATCTTTTAAAAAGAAATCTTAAATATTTCATGTTATATTAACAATTTTTTCCATGATGTATCTACCGTGTTTCTCCGATAGTAAGACACCCCCGATTGTAAGACGTATCGGGAGTTTCAGAAGGGTCAGCTAATATAAGCCGTACCCCGAAAGTAAGACATATGTCTTACTTTCGGGAAACACGGGGGATTTTCCTCCAGTGACGTGCGGTACAAAGAGTGGGGCTGGGGGTGCGGGCCGCACCCTGGAGGGGTGCCAGGCCAGTGCCCTCCCATCGACTGAAAAGACAGCGCCGTTTTGATCAGTCTGCCGACAGGTGTCACTGGCTCTGTGTCCTCCCGGAAAAAGGTCAGTGCTGGTCATACAGAGAGAGACCAAGGAGGGGGAGGGTAGGGTGTGAAGAGATTCTCTGCAACTCTTATTATAACTGCAAGATGCAGCTGAGGAAGACTACAAGGAGGACTACAAGTGTGGAAATCAATGACTACATTGAAAACCGAATGGAGAGAAATATACGTGGGAACTTTATGAAGCCCAGACTGCCAGAGATTGTTAACTGGGTAAAGAATTCTTGGAATAAGATCACTAACACCTGCGTTGCAAATGCACTGCGAGCTGGCTACCTGGACAAAGCCTGCTCATTTCAGGACAG
>MQRK01188983.1:11359-29388 GCA_001938485.1 Girardia tigrina | reverse complement strand
ATGTTATGCAATGTTGTAACAAGACATTCTGGGCACTTCCTTTTATTAACCTGTTTTGTGGTGAATACAATACTATTC
The DNA here is from genome assembly GCA_001938485.1 of Girardia tigrina. Classification (NCBI taxonomy): domain Eukaryota; kingdom Metazoa; phylum Platyhelminthes; order Tricladida; family Dugesiidae; genus Girardia; species Girardia tigrina. The sequence goes on along the minus strand of MQRK01188983.1, from coordinate 29,310 downwards.
AGGTTGTTAATAAATGTTAATTTTATGGTTAAAACAAAAAAATTCGACAATTTTTTCCCAATATAAGACATACCCCGAAAGTAAGACATAGTGGAGTTTTTAGGGATAAAAAGAAAGTAAGACACTGTCTTACGTTCGGGGAAACACGGTATTTTAATTTTAAGGGTAGTGGAATCCTAATTGTCCGCCCTTGCTCATTATGTTTAGGTTTCGTTCATCCGCTGTTCATTCATTCCTGGTTCATTCCTCCATGTTCGTTTATCATGCGTTCATTTGTCCCGAATTTCTTTAAATTAAGATGTATTTTTGTTTTCATTTTTTCTGCTAACTTTTATATCTACTTTTAAACTCAACTGAATTTAACTTTCTTTTATAAAGATAAAAAAGTTTTTTCAATTACATTCTAAGATGTATGAGTATTACTATTTTTATGCACGTAACTGTATAATGCGTTAAACTGTTTTGTCGTTTTTAAATGTTACCTTACACAAAAAAGAAAAAAGAGAAAAAGAAAAAAAAGAAATTAAAAGAAACAAAAAAGTAAATCTGTCAAAGGTGGTCCCAAGCCCAGTTAAGAAATGATGAGGGACTGTATTACATATTAACATTTGTTCCTTCTATTTATCATGTAAGAATAAAATAAATTTTGGATGAATGAACGCGGGATGAACGGGTTGCGATGAACGAAAGGTGGATGAACAAAACGGCATATCGCTCAGTGTTAATTCTTAATAAGTAGAAGATAACTTCACATGAAATTGCCATTCTACTTTCCGTACTTGACGTAATAAATGTACATAATAAATGTACTTCATGCATTAATTATAATTTTAAATGATTTTAAATTTTACGAAAACGTAAGAAAAAATATAAAAAATGGCAAACAATGTAATGGAAGTATCATTGTTAGATCAAAAATTGGATAAAATGTAAATATTCATTATTCAAGAATGTCATGTTATTTTATTTTTACTCAACTATTTTTATTTGCCTTTGAATTGTTTATAACAAGAAATTAATTTTTTATTTACCATACTAAAAAATATAAATATAAAATAATTAATTAACGAAACCTCTTATGAACAATCATACTTCTCTTAATACGTAAATAGATATAAAATTACCGAAAACCGTTATCGGCGTCTCTAAAATAATAAAATAAATATTAAAAAAAATATATTTTAGATGTCATTTCATTAAAAATGATCGATTAAACGTAAATTAAATTATCTTTACCGGGAATACAATTGATCATCGAAATACGCTTGAATTGTTTGGAATGCCACAAAAACAACTAAAAGAAAAAAATTAAAAATTCAATAAAAATATAAAGAAAAAACATAATAATTACTATTTATTAATAAATGCAAAAGGACGTCTGTTCTTTAATATTGTGTATTTAGTGTTTGAATGAGGTATGTTGTTTTTGAGTAGTGTCTCCCCGACCCAGATGGACGATTAATATCTTTATTTACTATTATTTAAGATTATTTAATCATTAGCGATAGGAATGGAAATTTGAAAGCTTTGTAGTCAGGATGGAATTAATTTAAAAAAAAAACATTAGAAAATTAATGAGATCGGGATATGTTTTTTCAATAAATCATCAGTACTTCTCGGTTTATGTTCCGACATCGTTTTTAAAAGGACACGACAATTAAGTCACAGAAAATTAAGTTGTCATAAATTAAAATTTTTGTCATTATTTTAAGTTGCAGATAATTAAATCTCAGTCAATTGGTAAGTCCCAGTATTATTTTTTTTTAAACTTATATTTTAATACAATTTAAAATTTCTAAAATAAATGAAAAATCTAATAATAAATCTAAAAATTTTATTAGATTTTTAATTTTTTCCAAAATTTACTGGAATTTTTCAATTCTTTCTAAAATTTACGAGATTCTTTAAAATTTTTCAAAACTTTTCGATTTTTCATCTATTTTTAAAATTTATTTTATAAATTTTAAATTAAAAAATTTCAAACCAATAAAACAAATGATTTTTCAAACGAAGTTTACCTATATAGTGCCATAGCAAGTTAAAACATCAAAAAAATTGAATGGATTTCGTTCGGTCTATTAAAATCACATATTTCTTTTTTCCCCTAATGATCTCACCATTCGTCAACATATGGAATTTTTGAAAACACGATCTTTCTTCAAATTTCACTTTCTGCATAAAATATATAGTGCAGTTAATGATTGTGCAATCAAGACGTTGTAGAGAATTCAGTTTGTACGTTAATTTTAGGATCCAAAGATCTTATATATAACGCGTCACATATCACTCTCTCCCAATAGTTTTAAAATTGAGTGCACAGAATTTTAAAGTGTTGTGGATTTATACCTCCTTTTCTGTCTTCTATGTCCTGCAATGTTACTTCCACCTTCATTACTGTGTTCCTGGATTCTGTTTCAGAGATGACGCGAAGTCTCTTCTATGCATGTTGTCTTACACCCATTACATGTGTAAAGGTAAACAAGATCTGAACACAATCATAGGGGCGTAGGAGATTTATTGCTGAACATGCTTTTAATTTTTTGGGCAGGGGATATAGTCGTACGGCAATAAATTCACTGTTGAAGAAATTGAATTTAGGCTAAGGATCATTCGTAGTGTCAGCAATCTCCTGGTTATTTGACGGTTTCATTTTCTACAACCTTTTTACCACTGTGTTCAAAATTTACGCTGGACTGCCTTCTTTTTCTTCATTAAGAACAGAGGTTCGTTCACCTTTTAACTCTTTCACACAATATTTTACAGTTTTCCGTGATTGAATTTGTCTGTACGCTTTCTTATAAGAAATTGTTTTATTGGATTGAGGAATAAGTTTCCGCCGTTTTTTGAAAAATTAAAATTTTATTTTTTAACAAAAAAGTTACTACAAATTAATCACAAATATAATCTCCGCCATTGTTCATGACTTCTTCCCAAAGTTCAACGAGTTTTTCAATGCCTCTTTGGTAGAAATCGCCCAAATCACAAAATTAAATTGATTAAAAATTCAAAAAACGGCGGGAACTTATTCCTCAACCTAATATTATTAAACTTATTTTTCTTCTTGTCAAGTCAGATACTCATTGATTTACATACTCGTTTTGTTAATCTATTTACAAATTAACATTATTTAATATATTTTATAACCACGAATTATCATCATAATATACCTTTATTTTGATGACTAAAACCAATAACGGGTCATTCATAACCTGACAAGGGTGCATAAAAGTACATGAAATTATTTATCAAAAATAAATTTAATAACGGTTTGTTATTATAATAGTTGATTATATAAACAGATAATAATAATAATAATAAATTTTATTAATATTTTAATTTTTTTGACTGCGGGTGGAATTGTTGCTCACAGTTATCAGTAATAATAAATTGAGAACTACTGATTAAATTTGACATGAACTCATTAATTGATCCCCATCGGGGTAATATAATTTTCACATCACTGATTTCCCATTAACAATTATTAATAATTTTTTCTGTTTTTCCATATATCAAATGTTGTTTGTTTTAATTCATTCTTTTGCCCCCTCCCTTCTCTTTGAAGTCACCCTCCTACCAATTAACAACTGTCACTGCTAACAGGAATCATTCCAGTTAACTTCATGAAAATTTAATGAAATATTTTTTTCAAAGAGTTTTCTTTATTTTACTAAAACTAATAAAAGCTTTGGACAATGTTTTCTTTTGAGGGGGTCAGAAAAAAAATAAATAATAATAAAAATAAATTGAAAAAAATAGAATTTCGGAAAATTGGGAATTTTTCAATCACCAATTTTACCGGAAAATAAAGAAAGAATAAAAAATATTATCCTATTATTTCTTGACAGATTCTCAATGGAAATTCCATTTTCAATGATGATAAAAACAATTCAAAATTGATTAGTTTTAATTAATGAACGAACAGTAAATGTCGGGACAATAAAACAAAAATATTTGCGGAAAAAATCCTGAAATAAATTCCAAAAATAATCTCGGTTTTAGAGAAAAAAGATCAAAGAAATTAACGGGTTTTCGGTATGAGATTGTTTTTATTTTATCAATTTATATTTTTCGAATCATTAATAGAGGACTCTTTTGACCCCCGACGAGGAAGTAATAACACTTAGTGGATTTGTGTGGGAAGAAATAAAACTTTTGATTAAATTGAAAAGCATATTTTGTTTTTAATAAATATTATTTAGAGTTTGTTTTTATTTATCAATTTTGTAGTGTTAAAAGAGGAAAACGCGACTGGGAAAATATTTGATTGAAAAATTAGTTAGAAGTTTAAGAGATTATTTATCAAAATGAATAGAAATTAAAGAAAAAAATTAATAAAGTTCCACTTTGATATTAATAGAGCTAAAAAATAAGTTTCTCAAAATAAAATATGAAAATGTTTAAAGAAGTTGTTTTAATTAACAACATCAATATGAGTTTTACAACATTTATTAACATCACAAGCGCATTCACTATTTGACATTTATCTTGATCGATATATTTCTGAGTTCATACTAATTATTTTCAATAAATGAAAATCTGTTAATAAAAATTATTAATTATAAAGAATCTAATTGGTTGAAATTAAATCTAAACATTTTTTTAAAAAAAAAGAACATTAAATTAATATATTAAAATTTTAAATTACATTAAAAAATAAATAATACATTCAAAAATTATTTTAAATCTTTTTACTTTAAAATTAAATTATTTTTAATTAGTAAGAATCAAAGAAAATACCAATCATCCCTCTGTGTAGGAGAGACACAATCCGAATCAACATACAACATGCACAATATCTACACACAATTCAAAACATTCCTCACAATTCGCAAAACAGATAGATTTTTAAATTAACTTGAATATAAATTATTATATTACATTACTTAAATTAAACCACTTTTATGACTCGATCGAGCTGAAATTCCACATTAAAACTTGTTATTATATTTCTGCATTGAAGAATTACAATTTTCAATTATATCAAAACGAATTTCATTTTCAAGAACATTATATATTGATATCACAAATACAAATTACTAAAATAAATTTCTGTTTTGTAATTTCTTTTTAAATTTCGGGAAGAAACATTTGAATTAGATTACAAAAACAAATACAAAATAAAAATTTATATACATAAAAAATAACTTTTCTATATTTATTTAACTTAATTTTCTTTTTAAATTGATATGAAACCTTTTTACTTTTAGACTATTATTTTATCTTATTAAAAAATTAATTTTACATATTAAAAATTTTAATTTCATTTTTAATACTTAACAAATTTTAAATAAAATTCAGAAAGATTAATTAAATTAATTAATTTCATCAATAACTAATAAATTATTATTATTAGAAATTAGTTAATTAATTAGTATTTAATTATAAATTAATAAATTAACGCTAATTGTTTCAAAATTATAAAAAAATAAAATATAAATATTTACTTTACTATATTAGTTAAACATAAAGTAGAAATTGATTTTTTAATTAACTTTATTTTTTTATATTACTTTGTGTCAATTGACATGAAAATAAATTATCAAATTACATAAAGTAACATAAATGGTTTTTATCAACTTAAACTTTAACATGTGGGAATAATGTTCAATTTGATCATTCAAGGAGGGGAATGATGGATCAAAGAGGTTATCTCAGTGTATTGTTGATCATATGCTTTAAATTATTTATCAGAATTTCAATGTAAAGAACAGGTCTAATATCTTTATTTCTAAGAATTTAGAGGTCATCCAATAAGCCAGATCTGAATGGAGTCATCTAATATTAAATAAAAATAGATTAGTCAAAAATAGAGATTTCAAGAAAGAAAATAAATCTTAAACGAGAAATAATTTATTGACTTTAATGAATGAAGCGGATAAAACAGGAAATGTTTAAGAAGACCTGCAGCAAATAGAGAGCAATGTGTAAGGCTTGTGCATAATTAGGTGCACCCACGGCAAAGGTCCAGAAAAGACTGTTAGAGTTGAAAAGTAAATTGAAAACAATGATTCAGTTGAAGAGTTTATTTGCTTAAAACGTTGTATATAGAATATGTGTGTTCTTTTATCCCAAAATACAAAAACTGCTAGTTACTGAAGTATGTAACGCACCCAATTGTGAAAATAACTCCATTGAAACACCAATAATATATTTGAGAACATAATACAATTTATATTCTAGTTAATTTAAAAATCTGCCTGTTTTGAGGATAATTAAAACAACTTTTTTTTAACATTTTCATATTTTAATTTGAGAAACTTATTTTTTAGCTTTATTAATATCAAAGTGGAACCGAAAATTTATGAACTTTATTATTTTTTTCTTTAATTTCTATTGATCTTGATAAATAATCTCTTAAACTTCTAACGAATTTTTCAATTAAATATTTTCCCAACCGCATTTTTACTCTATTAAGACTACAATTTGAAAATTTTAATACTATAAATCAGTAAATTATTTACCTTGTCTTATTAAGTTGTATTATTAGTTATCCTGGTGTTAAAATATAATAATGAGCAGACGACTCATTCTTTACCTTCAAATATGGTAATATTACCTTCAAAAATCATTGTTTACATTTTAATCATTTTTAGTTTATAAAACAGGTTTTATCATTTCAAAATGATAATTAAAATTACTTATTAATTATCGATATTGACTTTTATATCCCCTCCTACGAGTTCCATGATACGTCAGATAATAAGATTGTAAATTAAGGAAATAATCGTGTATTATGTTAAAATTTATACCTTTTTATATATTGTGGTAGTGAAAGTCTGGTCTTTTAGGTTGTCTTTTTCAATAGTGACTGACTATTTATCACTCATGAGTTATGTTAAAAACAGTATGTTTGAAATTTTATTTGTTTTTTCTATATTTAGATGTTTGATTACAAAAGCACAAATTTTGGTCTTTGTGTATTGTTGTATTGTTATTTGAATCGGAATTTGGATGTAAAAGCAACTAACAAATCAACTTTTTATGTATAAAGTAATACAAAGTTGCGTCGCGAATGGCACAGAATGACTCCAGCATTTCAATAAAGGCAATTTTAATTCAATAGACGGAAGACATTGAGGATGACCAATGGTTTTCAATGAACAAGGCTGAAAGTACTTCTGGATGTTAAGTTTTGTTCAAGCATTTGTACATTGGTTATGAGATAAATATTAAAATAGGATAGTCGTAACTAATCGAATGACAAATCAGTTAATTAGTTATTGTACAATCAGGTTAAGGCAAATTAATAATGTATGTCTTATATTATTGTTTATAATAAATGAATAGAAACAATAACGTTTAATTAGTTATAAATAATTAACATTAATTAGTTGAAACTGATTAAAGAAGTTGACATGACATGATCACAAAAGAGTTTCGTTTCAGAGAATAAGTAGCTGACGTCTAATCGATGAGGTAATCTTCGGTAAAAGTGAGGTGAAATTATCTGTTTATTGATCGATTGGGCGAATTCATATCCAGAGCGGTGTCTATTGAATTTTCAGTTAGTTGTGTTATAAGAACTATTCTTTGTTGTTAATTTTGTCAGAAGAGTAAGCGCATACTATCTGAGCGACACGATTCTATAACGTGGAATGCCGAACAACTCAAACTGAAATACTTGTTTCAGTATATGCAAAACCACGATGAGAATTATTCCCAATGAACTTTATCAATAATATCTGAAATTCTTTGTCAAGTAAGAAACATATTATTTTAAATCATAATTATTATTCTGGAGGGTGAAGTTTAGAGAATCGCTCCCCAGGTGGTACTGGTTCAGAGTAAATAAAGGATGTCTTGATGTATCACATTTATCATAAATACATGGTTTATATTTTCATATTAGTCATATTTTTATTGTTATTATTTCGATTTCCTCTTCCAATTCGCTCTCTAAAAGGTCATTATGTAAAAAAACATTTCTCTATTTCATTTCAAAATACGTACTTAAAACACATTTACATGTTAAAGTTGAACTTTAAAGCTCGGAAGGTTGTATAATTTACAAAAGAAATAAAAATCTTTTCTCTATTTTTCTAAAGATAATTTAATAACAAAAATTATTTTCTTTTCTTTTAAATATATTTGTGATGAGAAACAAAATGTAATTTGAAATTTCTTTTGATTATATTTCGCCGTCGTCACAACTGAAAGGAAAATTTGTTTGTTTCAAACCAGAAATTTCATCTTTAACATTTCAACGAAAACAGTCGAAATTTCCCAATATTAATTGCGCCTATTTCCCTCTTATGTTTATGAGTTTGTTTCAGACATTCATTATTTGTTCGAGGGGTCAATTTCAATCAAATCTCTGTCGCTAAATAAACGAATTCTGACAACCATTCCAATGATAAATGGGCAAATAACCCCGAATGAAATCGGTTGATCTGTTTCATTAAGGATTTATTAATCAAATTAATTTTAATAAATTATAGTTTTCTTTTAAAATTGAAATTTGTGGAAAGTTTCATTTAGAAAAGAGATGCTCTCCAAAAAGGTTAATCAAGAATATGTATCTCAAATGGTAAGCATCAGATTAAAGATCAGTAAGCTTGGCTTAAGAGATCTTATTGGTTTAGGGTTACATAAACATAACTTTTGTACATGTAATAAGAAATGACGAGGAAAAATTACGTGGTGCGTTCAATAAGTATGCAACCTTAGGAAAAAATGTAATAGCAAATTTTAGTAATGTAATAGTAAATCCAAAAAGCCTTTAGGTATATATGACGAGTGTATGAGGAAATATGGATCGGCTGTCGTGTGAATATACTGCATTCCAGATGGAGACGACCATTTGAATCTCTCGGCCGTTATTGATGAGCGATATTCTATATTCTTGGCAGTCAATCGTGACTTTCGATCAAATCCGAGCACTTAATCGGTAACAATGGGTGCCAGCCGAAGGATCGATATGTGATTTATAATTTTCGGATCCCGATCACACGAAGAGTTTGGAGAGTGAGTCCCCATGGGGATGGATTCTCGTTTGTATCTGATTTTGTCGATAAATCCAACCACAATAACCATCTCGAGATGATTTGTCGGGCCTGGTTGCTTTTATCGAATGAAATTATTAAATAATTATTCGATTATTTTTGGTTCTATAGTATTTTTGTGTAACTTTTTGAGTATGTTCTGGGGCGCATTTTAATAAACACCAAGTTAAATTTGTTATAATAAATTTATTCTCCGTATACTCCATTATCGATAGTTGCATCAAAACTGTCCTAAAAATTCAATTTTCTTTCTTAGAAGAAGTTGGAGAGTGATCCCTCAACACGTGGACCAAACTTATAACTAATCTTCTAACATTGGTAATTTACAGTTTGATCCCCCAGTGAAAACGTTTTAACTTTCCTAATACATAATTAAGAAGAGAATTTCTCACCATTTTTAAAAAAGATGTGTATATGTTTCTAATTAATTTTTCTTAAAGATTTGCCGCCTCAGTAATTTTGAAAATCTTTCCTGTGGGGAATTCAAAATTGCTTGTCAAATTTTTAATGATTCATTATGATCTTTTTTACTATTTTCTCCGAATGACAAAATGTACTATCTTGAGTGACATTGATAGAACTTGAGGCGGAGAGCAAAATTTCAAGTTGTTAGAAAACCGAGAAAACAGAACAAAAATTAAAAAAAAATATAAAATTAATTATTTAATAAATACATAAAAGAATTATTGTAAGAAATCTCTCTCGAGATTTGGACTACGCCCAAATTCATCAATATGCGTCTCAGAAATGTTTTTTTGTTTTTCATAGTTTCGTCATTTAAATCCTATTTATAATGTAAAAAATGTTTATATACTGTAAAATTTTTATCATGTAATGATATAAATAACACTGAGTAACAAAAATATTTTTTGAATATCATCCAGAGTTTTCCAGTTGAATTAGACTAATTTTGATGCTCTGAGTCCGAAGATGACCTTGGTTTTGCTCAATCAGGTCAGGTTTTTTTGTTACAGAAATTTAAAAAAAAATAATTTTTTCTTAAAAATAATTTTCTGCGATCATCAGCTTAGAAACACTTGACGATTTTTCCGTTTTCCTCGAGAAATAAAAGTCCACGTATTCATTCAGTTTTTATTTAATCCATTATATTTGATAAGCATAATTATATTAGTATAAGAATGAGCGTTAAGTGATACAAAAGTTCAGAATTCACAACATAAATCGGCGTTTCTTCGATTCCCGTGTGTGAGCAGCTGCCGGGTTGTATTTCTTCAGCGACCAGCAGTAGTCCGCTATTATGACTGTGTCCCAACTTCCCTGGTACCTCTCATTCATTTGGAGCATATCATTATGGAACCTTATCTGTGCTTGTCAGGAAAGATTTTCAGGAAAGTTACCCATATGTGAGAACAGGAAGTGCTTTTTAAACCTACTCAAACAATCGAATTTTTGGAAGACCTCTATGATGCTGCTGATGAGTCTTGCGTGGTTTGCTGCCTTCATGTTCCCCAGGAAGTTGTTCACCTCCTGCACAAACGATTTTCACACGGCACATACTAGCGTTTTCATGGAGCTTTGGAACTCTGTGTCCTTTATGAGCTACCGTATTTATGGGCCATCAAAAATGCCGGCCTTCAGCTTCTCAATGGTCAATCGAGGAAAAGCTCGGCACAGGTAGTTGAAGCACATCCCCTCTTTGTCTAGAGCTCGCGTAAACTGTTTCATTAACGCAAGCTTGATGTGTAGCGGTGGGATCAATAAGAGGTTCGTTTATGATGTTTCTCGCCCCAGGTACTAACTGCTCTCGCGCGGGCCACTCTTTCTTTACATAGTGATGGGCTCTGTCTCGAATGTCTCACACACATATAAAACATGGGTACTTCGTAAACCCGGACTACTGACCAAGTAGAAAGTTCCCCATCTTTAAATCGACGCAGATCATCCATTGGTGCTACTCATATTGGATTTGCTTTATATTTCTCTTTGAAAGTGGTGGAGTCACACTACAGATATTGAGACAAACTTTTTCTCGTTGTTGAGGAGCACACACTTCAAAGAGCGCTTGCAATGAAGTATCGTGTCAATGAAGAATCGTCAATCTCTCAGATCGTATCATGTGATGTTCTTCTTGTCCCCTAACAGCGTGTATTCTTGGCAATTGTAGCAGAAAAGGTCAAGGCTATTCCTGCATGACCGCTGCGCCGAAGCCATCACAAAAAAATGAAACAAAAAAGAAAGATGCAGCTGAGTGTCAGACAATGAAATTTAGAATAAATTTGATTGGCTAATGGTTAATTAAGTACATTTTGAATTATATATTATATATAGAACTATATTGAATGTTGAATATAGAGAATATTGAATTATATTTTGAATATATAATTATATATTTGGCAGGTAAGCATATGACTGTATCTCAAAAGGTTGATCTGATAGAGTGAAATCAATGTAATATTTGAACTCAGAACACATAAATTAGTCTAAATCGGCTGAGAAACCTCTGTTAATTTTTTGACTGTTATTCAATGTAATACATACATAAGATATTATTTCTTTTAATTGGTTCATTAAAAATGTCCTCGGATTAGAAAGGAAGACAAAGTACTACTTCATTGATTTGGTGGTATTGATTACCTTAATAAGTAGTTGTTTTAAAGGACTAATAATATTTCATACAACGGATATGTGCATATTAGGGTGATGACTTTTTGACTTTTTTCTCAAAAATTATTTCCTGTAGCACGAATGAATGAACATTTGCCTATTAATGACTAAAATGACTTTTATTCCATTCAGATATTGAAAAAGGTCACACACACAAACCACTTTGAAATGTTTTCTTTATGTAATTTATTTTTGTAATCATGTTATGTAAGCGTATTAACCGCGTATATAGAATATATATTTAACATTAGTTATCAATCAATAATTTGTGTGCCAGAGAATTGTAAAGAATTTTCCAACACATCATATAAGTAAAATATTTGAAAACTCAACAATACTTTCTTTAATTATTTACATAATTATTATCTAGGTTAATACCTTTTCTATTTCATTTTTTGATTTTAAGACAATATGTCTTGCAAGAAAAGTTCTTCTATCGTGGAGAAAAACAAGGAATCCTAGACAAAGAACATAATCCAGTTTCAAGCGCCATCAAGAAGAGTCAAAGTGGCAAATATACGCTGTATATGTTTGTTTTATTTTATTTTTATATTTCAGGAAGATATTGAAGAATACTGAATTATAACAATATTTCTTTTGAATAAGAACAAAGAGGTAATATTTCTTAATATTACATATAATTATAAAGACAACTGACCTTCTTAACATGGACTTTAGAATTTAAGAGAGGGTGGCAACCTGTGCATAATTTCCTTTCAAATGTTTTTAGCAGAGAATGTCGGGCACAAAATTTCAAATATTCAGTCATTAATAGGATATCACAAGAGCAATAAAATTTCAGATTTTGTTTAAAAGTTACAAATTTCTGTTAGTTAATGCCATATCACTTTCTTCGTGGGTTATTTGAAGTTGTGCTCTCTATTTGTAGACACCTTTCTTAAATCATAAATGAGAAACGATATACACAATGCGTACCCACCTACTGGGAACTGTTATAGTGATTTGAACATGGTTTTTCAGAATAAATCTTCTTTGATCCTTTATTTACCAAAAAACAAGCATCATTAAAGTTAGTTGCAAAAGAATGGTGAACAGCCTCCGTTAAGGCTAAAATATGGCCTTTCAAATTTCACTTGTCTGATATTGTCTGTATTTCAGAATTAAATAGGTGTTATCCATTCCATTTGTATGCTTTGATTACTTTCTATATATCGGCCAAATATATGCAGCAATATTAAAATAATGAAGGAATTAGAAAAAAAGGAAAAATACGAAAAAAACCTTGATCAAAATCATATTTTTTTAATAAGAACAAAGAGGTAATATTTCTTAATATTATATATGCTTATAAAGACAAATTAAATCAAATATGACAACATCGATTTTTAATTTTAGTTTATTTTTGTTAATAAATCAAGATGGGTTAAATATGGCGCTCAAAGATCATATAAATCAAGAGAAATATGAAACAAAGCAGAAAATGGAAAATTAAGGGGAGTTAATACATGAAATTTTATATTTTCTATACCAAGTACACTAATATAATAACCAATAATTTTATCGACATCACAACTCGAATTTCCTTCAGGACAATTCTCCACAAAACTTTCGTATTTAGATATCGTTCTTGATTGATAAAATTTTTAAATTTTATTTCTAAAAATCTTATAATTCGAACAAATTAAAATTACAATTCCTTATTTAAATAATTTAAAATTATTTTCAAAAATATTTTAATTCATTTTAAATGCATTTGAATAAAATAGATAAATTCAATATTTAAAATCACTTTCAAATAAATTTAAAATATTTGTTTAAAATAGTTTTATTTATTTATTGATTAAAATGGATTAATTTAATTTTAAAGATGTGATTTATATTTTATAATTTTCCGAAAATAGTCCGACTGTCCAAAACACTCAAAATATCAATCTTCCATCTGGGTCGGAGAAACACAATCCTAAAACAACATTCCAAACACAAAATTCAATAAACACCATTCGAAAGTATTTCATACTTTTTCGTTTTTTATGTTTTAAAATTTATAGAAACATTTGTAAAACGAAATAATTCGAAAATAAAAAAAAACATTTTAACTATTTATTATCCCCTCCTCTAGAGCCACATCAGGAGACTAAATCCCAGTAAAAATAATTCATAAAAGTCAATAATGTTGTTTTTAAAATGTTATTAATATTATACATTAAAAATACTTCTATTTACATATAAAACCCGTTAATTAAAATAAGATAAATGGAAAGGTAATTCTTTCTTAACAAACCTTTGAAATTAAAGGCGTCCTTCTATTAGATTTGTATTAACGATGAAGACTTTTATGTTCAGAAGTATTTCCAGAATCATCCACCATATGTTTCATCAAAACATACTCCCAGATTAAATTCAGAATAATTTTATTTTTTTTATGAAAAATATGATTTTGCTCATATTTTCTCCGTATTAATCCGGTATTAAAAGTAGATTAAACCATTAAAATGTTTATCATTTTTATATTCAGAAATTTAAAATATTAAATTTTTACTTCTGCAAACTTAATTTATAATCAGTGAAGCGAATTGTACCAGAGTTATCGATAATTACTCCCTGAATCAAACCCAGTGCCATGACCCAACCCATCACACTTTGTCTGCCATTAGTTGTATTACATGGGATATTTAGTATTCTCTGTGTTATCTTATTATTCGTACGTGTTACAATTTAGACCTTTTTAGGAAAGAAATAAAGAAAGAGAAAATAAATTTTGAAGTAATTTTGGGATAATTGATCGTCTTACTATTCCCACACGTACCCTAACGGTTTTGCAACACCGAAATTGCGTATATTTTTTCAAAATTTTATGACACTGACAACACGTTGTGAGGATGTTTTGGCAAACTCATAAATTTTTAGAATTTTTCAAATTTAATCTGTAAAATATTTAAACATAAAGTATAAAAAATTTATATTATTTTTTTTTAAATTTCAGGTAGTTATTAATATTTAAAATTCAGATTTAAGTACATAGATCATAATCGTAATTAATTTTAGACAAATTAATAAATAAATTCAGTCAATTTAAATAAAAAATCTTGAAAGAATTTAATATCATTTTATTTTTTGGAAGGGAAAAATTAAAAATATTAATTGTTAAAAAGAAAATGCTTTCATAATATATAATGATATATTTCTTTATTGAGTCTCAAAGTTAAAAAAAACTCATTTTACGAACGATTTTAAAAATTTTAGTTTGGCTTTCGTAACAATTTAACAATATTTTTCCTGTTGGATTCCTGTTTTATTTGTCTGTCCCCCTTTCTGTCAGAGGACAAAAATGACTCTAGGTGCATTTTCCAAGCAAAAATATAATTAATTATTACAAACTTTTTCTCTCGTCCTTTTCCATTTCCGCTTTTTTAATGAATCTTTTTACCGTATTTATGATTGTCCTTTTTTAAAAAGAGACATTTTTCTCTTTATCAATTATACTTCTTTTGAGGAAATTCTCAAAATAAAATCTGTCGAGAGACTAATTATAATAATTTTTTATTATTTTTTCTTTAAACTATCTGTATTAATCCATTATTAACCTTTTCATATGAAGATTCTTCTTTTTTAATATGAGAAAAATAGAACATGTTATTTCAATCTGTAACAGATAGACCTAACAAGACCTGATCTCGCAATAGTCTTTTCGAAGTGGAAATTTAAGTCCTCTATAATTATCAAAAACACCCTTAAAAAGATGAGTAAAATGATTTTTTATTTTTTTTTATTTAATTAAATTTTTTATAATTATTTATCTATTGGATTTACACTCTTTTCTCTCTTATTTCGTCTTGTCATTCTCTTTTTAATAGGGAAATTTAACTGATTAATTAATTTTTAATTAATTTTTTTTCAAAGAAAAACAATAATATTTACAATAAATGTTTAATTTCGAATAAAATTTTCCGAATCATTGCAGTTAGATTTGCTTTTTCGTCTTTATTTTTCTCTTGAGTATTAGAGTGTCTGAAAAATTATTTATTTATTTATTCATTTCTATTATTTATTTATTTATTTTTAGAATCAAGAGAAACTGTTTCAATGGAAGATGGTTTTTATTAATTTATATTTAAGATTATTATTATTATTGTTTTTATTATCATTATTATAAATAAAAATAAATTTAACCCTTCGACTTCCGAACTATTTTTTTACTCTTATTCAATAAAAATAAGAAGATGGTCCTAGCGCAAAAGCAAACTCTTAACTGACAAGTACTGACAAGTTTTCAGGTAGTGCATGTAGATGGGGCGCAAGAGTACATCCACTATGTACAACTATGTACTATGTACAACTGGGATGCAAATAACCGATTTCGCATACTAATTTATCTTTCTGGAATTTTTTGAAATCTCTTGGGACGTATTTTCCAAATGATAGTCAAAGGGTCAAACCGAAATTAACCAAAGAAATATTTTTTATGGTTTATATTTTTGTGTCGTTTAACATGTTGAGTACCAAGGCAAAACTTTTAACATATTGCAAAGCATATTATATTTTTTAAACTCAATGCTATTTATACAACCATAGCGGCCACGTAACACCATAAAATGCAAAAAAACGAGCGGTCACAGTGGAAAAATTGCGACGTTAAATGTAAACTTGCCGGAGCCATAATGACCACTATGGCGCTCAACCTGTTAAACAGTTGTAAAAAAATATTTATTTGTTTAAACTAGTTTAAGGAATCAATAATAATTTTCTTTTTCATCGAAGCCTTTTTTAAAGAAGGGTTTCAAGGGGTTTTGTTAAAGAATTTTGACCATGCGATAATTTTTAAAATGCTTTTTTGACATGTAAAAGAGAAAATAATTATTTGATTGATGAAACATATATTTCTGTAGGTTAACAGGCGTAGGAAAATTAAATTAATGCCATTCACTCCCAATAACTAGATTAGCTGAATACAAAACAATAATAATAATGGATAAATTGCGCATGATTATATTTCTTTAACCCATCGGGAGTCCAGGACGAACACATGGAATGCAATTCCTAATGAGGATATTGTAATAGGATTAGTTTATGATTGATAAGTCATAAAACATCTACTTTCACATTTATCGACAAAACAATAAAGTAATTGTTAGAATATTTCCATAAATGTAATTTATCAAAGGGCTTCATGCTAAACATTGATCAAAAATTAATCCGTACGTTTACGCATATTGTTAGGAAGTTTCATGGAAGTAAGCCTTACGATAACTGGTATACTTACTGGTCGTACTTATTAATTATTATATTATTAAAAAGGATTATAGTTTCGAGGTAAAGCTGATGGAAGTAAAAAATGTCATTTACCATCGAACAGCGGTTTTAGCGTATAGATTTTGTAGTTGTGGACGATTTTTATTATAGATTTAATAATTTAAAAAATTAAAAACTTCAACAATCTTTTTAGTCCTTTTTGATGTTCATGTTTAAAAATGAGATAAAAAGTTAATAGAATTAAGCTTTTTAAAGTTCATTGAGTCTTCTTACTCTGAAAGAATACTTTCCTAAGAAGGTTGATGGTCGCGTTGCGATTCCATTTTTACTCATTTTTGAACCCATTTGTTAAAATAAAATCAATATTTTTAAATAATTTAATTAAAATAATTAATTAAGGAAAACTAATTAAAAATAAAAATTAAATTAATTAAATTAAATATATATAAGTATATATATATATATAAATAAATATACATATGATCATCACGTTCATATGGTTTTGTGATGATGCATCTACCATTTAGAGTCAGCTTTCTTTTCTCTGTTTGTCATTCAAAGTAAAACTCATAAACGGTTCACATAACACAACGGTTCCATTATTCGTATTTCCATGTGCATTATCAGTTGAAACACATTTATTATTTATTCTGATTTGGTTTTCATAATCTTCAAACAATTGGAATTGTGGAAAGATTTCACTATCCAAAAATCGATTTGGAAAAAATGTACGAGCCCGTACTTAAAAAAAACAAATGTCCACTGTGTTGCAAATCGCGCTCATTTATGCAATTATCGATGGAAATTAAAAACAATTTGAATTTCAGTATCTTCAAATGATTTTTGAAATATTATTAATTGTGAGCCTCTTTCAGCCAGTATGTGTGTGCGTGTTGTGTGAGTGAGTGCGGTGTGTGTGTGTTGCATCCAATAGGACGAGAAATGTGAACGTGACGTTGTCACAATTAAAACAATGGTTTGAAAATAAATAAAGAAAAAAAAATACCGAATTGTCATATAAACAATGGAAATTGATAATGATTTGAAAAAATATTTCCTAATCGAAAGCTATTCGAATACATTAAAGCAATTCGATTCGGACTGTAAAACCGA
>MQRK01188976.1:24995-37901 GCA_001938485.1 Girardia tigrina | reverse complement strand
GAAAATAACAACGAATCAGCTCCGAGTGTTAAGCAAAGTGAATCGGGAATGAGCAACAGACCCCAAAGAGAAAGACGAAAACCGAAATATTTGAACGAGTATGTGGTAGATATAGATTCCTGTGATGAAGAATCTGGGGGGAGTGTTACATGTTAAATTTATTTCTTAAATGAAATATTTAACATGAAAAAATATAGATAATTATTTGTTTAAATAATATCTATTTTGAAAGTATATTTAGTAAAAAATAAATTTTAATAGATTTGTGATTCGTTGTTACATCACTATCAATTATTTAACCAACAACATTCACAATGAAAAATATAATAATGGAATAAATCATTTGATCACTACCAAATCATTACCAAAGGTTACATCAAATTCATTATTTTTATCTTCCATTATAGAATTGTCAAAATGTTTAGAAATAATTTCATTTGTTTTCTTTTTGCAGCTCATGAATAATACTGATGATCCTTTGAATAGTGTTAGAGTGATTTGGTCTTCATGATCATAGGATATCTGACATGCGGAATGTTCATCATTATCATGCTTTTGATTTGAATCTTGACTTCTTTCTTTCAGTTGTCCTGTACGGCATCGCGGTCATCTGATTACAACATCCGGTGATATAAAACTTCATTTTGTCGAGGTCTTCTTGGTACAAGAATTTCTATTTGTTGATGTCCGAGATTTGTTTATTCAGATTATCAATAACTTGGTTCATCTCCATTTTCTTTTGATTATGATGTGATTTTAACTTATCAATTTGTTTTCAAGATATTTATACTTTTTCTTTGTAATTATTTCCATCATTTCGTCTTCGGTTATAACAGAATCAGTAGTAAAAGATGCTTTATTGACCAATTTGACATTGTCCGTTTGTGTGAAGTTATTCGCTAAATTAGAAATTGTTCAACGGATAATTTATGGTAAAAAGACCGTCGAATACTGAAATATTATTTGAGGAATTTATCGTTTGAATAAAGGCGGAAGGTGACATGAGAGAGAGATTGTTGCGATTGTGATTGGAAATAGAATGAAATTAAAATAGTTTCCTTAACGCATTAATCCTTAGAAACAGTAATCAACAAATTTGAATTTCCGCGCTTATTTCGAATTATTTGGGTGCACTTAAACAATTGCATTATCAATAATTTCAATAATTTTAATACTCACAAAACAATGTAATAATTGTACCACAATTATCTATATAATAGAATTATGATTTCTGTCTGTCTGTGTGAAGTTCCCGGTGTTCAGTAAAACAAATTTAATTAAGTTTATTAAATAATTTCAGTAGATTAGTTTACCAATTTACAACCGATTAATCCGGAATCTAGGCAACGAGGCGATTCCAACGATGTGCCTCCGCCGCCTATCCGACGAGGAGAAGTCGATGAATCAACGATGAAAAGGGTCAACATAAATATAAAAAATATCAATGCCAACAAAAAAAATTCAAAGAAGGAAATATGATGATTTTGGATGAAAAATCGACTGATCCTAGACCTACTCGACGAGGAGTCCGAAAATCAAGCTCCGACGCCGTTTAGAGAAGTAGAAGTTGGTGAATTCGGCAATTAAAGTATTAACTCTTTAATAAATCGATAAATGAATTACATAATTTTAATAATGTTGATATTGACAAAAGTTATCATCTTTTTAATGAAAATTTCTCAATAAATAATAACGAATTAATACATGATAATTTTTTTCAATTGTTTACGATCTTTATCAATAATAATTTATTCTGCAAACATTTATATAAATGTATTGACAACAATAATTTAAATACAATTTTTTTGAATGTTTTTTTTTGAAAATAATATCAAAAAAAATATTCTAAGTGATGGAAAATTAGCTGACGAAATTATCGTTTATTTAAACAAAAAATTTCCTAGAAGAAATAATAAAAAAATTTGATGATTTTTTTATGAAACTTTGGTAAAATTTTTAATAATAATGGATTTAGTTAACAAAAACAATCGCCAGACCTGGCGAAACAGGTTAACCCTAGTCAGTAAATAATACAGTACCATTATTAAAAAATGAAATACAATTATTCATAAGATGCATCTAATTATAGAAGACTGATAGGACATTTATATCAAAGATGGAAAATTGAAAAAGAAAATTCAAAAACTAACCAGAAGTTTCCCATATTGAAAGGAGTCTGGCGAACAAATAATGCTTAGCTGTGATCTTCAAATACTGTAAATTGGAAATTGCTGTTAATGTAAAATCGGGAATGAAAAAACAATTTTTTGTGACGTTCGACATCATGCTACTTATCTCGAATCGAGAATTAAGTAAAACTTCAGTATCTGGCATATTTTCAATTACCTCTAACAAATAACAAAAAAAACCATCCATTAAAAAAATATCAAGGATATATGTTACTTTTGAATAATGATTCTCCAAAAAGTACAAAGGGTCCGGCTTCAAACAACAAACGTTCAGAGCTAACTTCAGTATTAGCCTTTCCTTGCAATATAAGAATAGCGTAGTTCGCTTCTTTAGAACTGCTGTATAAAACATTATCTAGACCACTGGAACCCGACCTAACATAATTTATATTAATCTAAATTTCAATTAAAATCAAAACTTAATCATTCTATTGTTAAATTAAAAGGTTAAAATATAAATTGACATTGAACTAGAAATAAATATGAATGTGTAAGTACTGAAATATAAAATAGAACAACAAAGTACGTTTTAAAAATTCATCAACCATGAAAACTGTAAACTTTTTTAACTCATAGAACACAAATTAAGAAAGAATTATTTTTCTAATAAATAAATTGAATTTTAACATTTCATTTATAATTTTTATTTATATATCCAATATAAATTGAAACTATGAAAACTTGTCCTATACTTCAACTTGGAATCTACATTTTTTTTAGTTTCAAATAAATGTCATATATTGAAAGGTTTTATCCGTCTACCTATGTAATTACCATTCATACAACAAAATATCACTATCAAATAATGATGAGAAAAATGACTTTAACCATTACAGGACCATAAGATGTCCGTATTATTATTTCAGCCCGCGAATATTTTTGTTTTGGCACAATAATTGAATAATCGATGTTGGAAGCGTTCTTGAGTTCATTAAATTTTTGAATTTACCATCATATCAAATTAATAATTAAACAATTACATTCCGTAAAATATTGTTATATATATATATGTTGAAATAAGATTTTCAGAAATTTAATGTAAAAATTAATTTATGTAAAAAATAAAATAAATTTTACGGTAGGTTTATTAAAAGATTTATGCAAAGATTTATTATAAAGTAAAAAAAGTTAATTTCAAATTTGATGAAAATATTTAATTGAAATAAAATCAAAAGTAATATAAAGTTTAATATTTTATTTGTGAAATGAAAGTAAACTAAACTATTTTTTGTAACTTTTATTTTACTCGATGAAATCGAAGTAAATTAAAAATGTAATTATAATTTTTTGGAAATTGTAATTGGAATCAAAATATAATTGTAAAACAATTAAATCGACTTAAACGAAAATGTGATTTTAATTTTATTTTAGAAAACGTAATTATTAATGGAAATATAATTTTATTTTTATGTAAAAAAAGGGTAATTTAAAAGTTGTTAAATTAAACGAAATTGCAATTTAAATTCTATTTTCAAAATATTATTTTATTAAATCCAAAGTAATTTTTAAAACTATTATGAAAACGAAATGAAAAATGCTATTGTATAGAATTGGGAAATTTAATTGAGAAACAGGTAATTTTAAAGATACAATAAAATTGAAATTTAATAAAAGACGCAACAAAATCTTTGTGACAAAATTTTAATTCACTTTATAATTTTTTATTAAAAAAGGTATAGAATTTTAATGCGTAATAAATACAATAACCATATTTATATTTATATCAATTCTTATTTATAATGGTTAGGTGTATATAATGTTTATAATGGTGTAAAAAGAAAGTGCAAAAGTTCCTCGGAAATATTTGTTTAAAAAACTCAAATTGTGGTAGAAATAAAGTTTTGTGTTAATGACAACATCTTTTGATCAAGAACCCAATAATCGATAATGATTTTTGTAGAATAGAAAAATATTTACATTGAACGTGAAAGGGTTAAAATATTACCCCATTCCCAACGTTAATTTGGGCTTTTAAATAATCCTTTCTTTTTTAACCTTATATAATCTCTCAATCGATATACAATACAACAAAATAATGTGAGCTAAACCCTAGTAAAGGTCAGGTTAAAAGTTTTTTGCATTTTTAAAATCGACCTCCAGAAGATAGCCCTACCTTTTACAAACAGTTTGGTGTGTAATATTACACAATACAATAATAAATATGTCTTTCTAAGGATAAGGGAAACCAAAGTAAAATTTCACATATGAATATCAAAAGGCTACAGTAGAAGGGGGAAAGAAACATTACATGCACCTAAATCCACTGCCAGAAGTGATATTGTGTAATTTAAAGGATATATTTGAAGATTTGTCATCATCTGCACTGTTGCAGAGGTGTCTCGATGGACGAAAGCAGGACCCCAACGAATCCTTAAATTCTATAATATGGAACTATTGCTCAAAGACGTTATATGCTGGAAGTTGTAGTAGTGCGGATATCAGCATTTGAAGCGAAAGTTATATTCAATGATGGTCAGCGCGGAAGGCTGGACATCATGAGGTACTTATACCTCATTCCTGGAAAATATGCAAAGACAGCGGCAATTAAAGCTGATGAAACCAGAATTACATCAGCCCTGAAGAGAGCGGCAGCAGCCAAATTGGAGGTACATAGATCAGTTCGCAACCTCCGGATTAAATGCAACGCAAGAAGCACAAATTCGGATCGCAAAGACTACAGTTTTCAGCGTTTTGGTAAGTTAATGTCCATCTAAAATATATTTATTGAGTAGTTTTGTCTTATTTCTCTTTATTTCGGTTTCTCAAGAACCGTAAATTTACAATTTTAATGCAGGATAGCTGAAGAAATTGAATGTGTTTCTAATAGTGATCCGAACAAAATGACCAGTAGGGTGTCTAACGAGTGATGTTTTACTTTTGTGGACACTTCTATATGTTACATAAGCGATAAAAAAACAACGTGTAGGCCATTTCCATTAGAATATTTTATTGTCTTCCCTCGTTACTGATCGTTGTCATTTCTTCAGATAATGTGGTAATAAAGAATTTTAGTATTCTAAACATTATGCATTACTTCTTCATTTCGCAAAGTTGTACCAAGTGCCTCAGTCATTTATATAGGTAAAGTTAAGCTGACCCTGCCCCTTAAATAAGTAAGAACGTGTTTATACTATTATACCATTTATATTACAAAAATTTAATATTTGAAAGATTAAGATTTATAAATAATACATAAATGTAAAACCAATGCAGAAATAATATATTTCTTCTTGATTTCATACATGTAGTTTTATCAAAGATAATTCAAATATGAAAATACACAAACCAGAGACCGAAAAAAAGATTAAGGAGAGAGTATTATGATTTTTTAAGGTACAAAAAGTGGTTTTAGGATATTAAAAACATTATTTTACAAGAAAAGAATCTATTTCCTTATTCATAATTGTGAAAAACATCTTGATCTTGTTTATGTTACATTAATAAACTGGGAAATTATTTCGAAGATTGTTAAAAGAAGTATCCATTGGTTTTTTAAATATTCTTATCAAATATTTTAAGTCAGTATTCCTAATTAACAGCTTGATTATAATACGTAATATGTAAAATTTTGATTTATAATCTTCTTAAGTTTTATTTTATCAAGAATACGTGTAAATGATCAACCAAGTTTCAAAATCCTATTCCAAACACGTTCTTTAATAATTCATTAACAATTTTAAAATAGTAATAAAATTGCCTTTCATCATATATTTCTTGGCAACAATTTTTTTTTCAATAAAAAAAATATTTTATTGATTATACCAAGAAATTATTCATTTACATTTTAAAGTCTGAAATATTTAACTTTAAAAATATTCTCGAATTTTAATAGCTATTTAAATTATTTTCCAAGAATTTATTAGTTAATTTTATTTTTGTTAATTGTAAAGTTTTGCTAATTAATTAAAACTAAATTAACTATTAATTTTAATTTGTCTATAATAATTCAAATTTCGTTGATATAAGTAAATTGAAAATTTTTCTGTCTCATTTTAACCAATAAAATCGTTTTTAATATTATAAAAATAATTTCAACTTTGTATAGATTGAAGTAGAATTTTTCAAGACATATTTACTTTCGATTATAACAATTTCTTACAATATTGCTTTAATTAGAAAAAATAATTTTAGTCATATACATTGCTATAATTATATCTTCAAGCACTTTAAAAAAATAATTATTAGAGAACATGTTTAGATCTACTTGGATCTTCATCAGTTAGTAATAAAAATAAATATTTTATTGGTAAAAATGATTCAAAGATAATTAATTATATTTTAATTGGATTTTGTTAAAAAAATAATTAAAAATATTTAAAACCGAGTCTGCCAGACTTCCGATTTCGAATATTAATCAATGGGTCTATAGTGTCTGATTAATAATGATTCACGAAACAACCTCTCTGTAGTTTATATTATTGTTAAGTTAATTTACTTCATTCTCAGAATGTGAATCAAAGTTTGTTTGAAAAATAAAAACTCGTCCATTGAAATGTATGAGGGCTATATCCTTGAAACAATTGCATTGATACAAAATCTTACTCGATCGATTCGGCTGTAAATGTTCACATATCCGTATTTTGAGATGAAGATTTGTTTCCCTAATGTATGAGTAATAATACTAGTAGGATTCCAATTTAAATAACAAATTAACTCTGATTGTACTTTCTCGATTTCATTGCGAAGAAATCTCTTACTTTGGAATTTACTATCCTATATCTTATATATAAAGATAATTGTCTACTTGTATGTTTGTTTGTTCACTCGTTTGAAACCTGTATGACTAAATTGAATAAAACTTCCTAAAGTCCTTTTTACACAGGGCAAAGTCGATGTAAGCCATTTTTTCAAAACAAAATAAGGAATTTACCACTGGAGAAAACTTCATTCTACTTACCACTTTTTCTGTTGGTTATGCGTACGGAGACGAAACAACTAAATGCAAACATATTTTCGCAAAACCATCTTCCTATCCAGGAAAAGGCCGGCGTCAATTTTTTTCAGCAATAATAATGTACCCCTTGAGAAAACTCAGATTTTTCCATTCAACCGATGAGATTGCTGTATTTTCAAACTGTAGAAAAACTATTTTTTATAATTTAGGATACAACAGAATAGTACAAAAAGTGATTTTTTTAAAATTTGTTTAGCACTTGTTGACTAAATTTCTAGCAAAAATGAACAAAAATATTAAAAGTTTTTCAAAGAAAAAATAGAGCACTCAAATTTAGTATTTAACATTTTATGATATTAGAACGTTCCTACTCATCCTCCTTGTTCTCTTGAATTTGGATTCTATCATAAATTACTCGTTTTTTGATCTCATTTTTTTCTTTTTGGAGTACATATTAATATTGAACCATTTTTGACTATTCAAGTGATCTTAAGCGTACGTATAATTAAAGAAAAGAGTTTATATATAATGAGTTTCATAATATCACAAATTGAATAGTCTAATGTTTAAAATTAACCTTGATTATTTGGTCTTAGATTTTTTTCAGACAGTTTTTTTGAAAAAAAAGAAAACATCAAACTAAAGTTTTAGATAAAATTATTTCTTGAAATTAAATAATATATAATAATAATTAGTGTTTTATGAATAAAGAATTATGAATAGTTTTATTTTGGAGTGAACATTTAAGTAAACAATAAATTTGTAAGTAGCAAATAAGAAAGAAAAATAAACAAAATTGGGGAAATAATTCATTCAATCTCTAATGAAAACAATCAATATTCAAGAAAAAAATTATTCGAAAAAAAATTAAATATTTTTAAATTGATATTCAAATTTTATATTTCATTGTTAAAAATAAAATAAATGTCATCATCAAATTATAATCAATTAAGCTAATTTTATAAATTTAATAAACGAAAATAAGTCTTTCAGTACCCAACATATTCTGTGTCAAAGGAATCAAAGTGAGAAAATACTATTTAAAACAACATGCTAGAGTGAGTCATAAGTAATCCTTATCATGAAAACACACATCAAGAGAAGCATTAGAAAGAACAATCTCTGTCAAAACCACAACAGTAAACAAATAAATATACACAAAAGCCCACAACTTGATTAAATCAAGTTCTTCAGTACTGTAAAAGTAAGCTAACCGATGAACAGTAATTTAGTGATCGGTGAGCCTACTTTTAACAAAAGAATAAAATTAATAAATTAAAATAATATTATAAAATTATAATAATTATAACAAACTACAAATGGAAGATTTTTTTGTATGAATCTTGGATTGATTCTGCTTGTTCTTGATATGTAAGGTTGGGAACTGAGATAAATGTAAGACAGATAAAGCGACACAACAAAAAGAAAAAATAAAAGAGAAGTGTCAAACATTCCCACAATTCCAGATAGAAATATGAACTACACGAACAAGACAAAGATTGTAACTTCTTCGTCCAAACAACCCATTTGAAAGCTTATATAATGTCAATTTTAAAGTCAATCGGAATGTTTCACCATTCCATTTAGAGATTCATTTTATCATGAAAAGCATCTCTTTAAAAATAAATTATATCCAAATTTTACAAGACAGAGATTTAGTTCAAAAAAATGTATAAAAATATGCAACCTTGAATAAAATAATACTGTAATACAACAAAATAAAAATCAGTACAATCTACTAGAGTTCTTATTACTTATAATTTGGAAATAAATGTTTTTTAATTGTTTAATTTTTTTGATGACTGCTTTTTTGACTGCCACTATTTAGACCACAAGCCACAATTATCACATATAACTATTTAAATAGCAAAAATACTAATACTTCATTTTGTGATTTTGAGTATTGCAACTCAAAAAATTGTAAATATTTATTATTGGTATAGCACTTTTTTTCTTTAATTTATTCTTCATAAAAAATAGTTTTATTGAGAAAAACTAAGCTATATCGTTGCTAAACGAGGTACATACGATTGAGCACATACGATATAAATACTAAATACAAATCGACCATAATTATAAAGAACAAATAAAATGAATCATGTAAATTTGATGATTATTTAAATTTTAATTGAATTAAAAAAAATTAAATTAAAAATGTCTGGCATTATTTGCAAAGTAAACCTTGAAATATAAAAATAGTATAAATTCATGTATAATTTTTGAACTGAAATTTATTACCAGATAATATAATTATTCACTTTTATTCTGTAAAGGGTTTTTGATAAAATATAACCAGTTACAAAAATAAAAATACGTTCATATTTTTACAAAAATATTCTGGAAAAATTATTTTTATACACATTCGTGTCCTACAAAAATGTACAATATTCTTAAATGTTAATTCATTTAAACTTAATACAAATGATAAACTATTCTTTTAGAATATTAAACTTTATTGGATTCACTAATGTAAAATAAGAAAAGAAATGTAAGTACAAGAATTGTTTATTTTGCAATCCATATTGACGGGACATCCATTTAAGTACTTCACTTGACATGGAATAATATACAGAGACAAAAATATAATTGCCTTTTGTGAAATTACCTTTCATAATTAATTAGGGAAATCTAAATAGTTCGTCAGATGCTGACAATATTTGTTGAAAGAGTATTATTTACAAGTGTAGTTCCCAATAATTTGGTTAAAATTTTCCCCCATGGAATTCGACACCCTATGTTCACATGCTCTAATCCCATTTTACTATCCATAATTTTGTTGTTTCCTCGCAACTGGTGATCAAAATAATTGGACAAAATTTCATAGGTAATTAAAATAAAAACAAAGACACTGGGTAACAAAAAAAATGTTTTTGGAAAATCGTTTAGGGTTTCCAGCTGAATTAGACTAATTTTGATACTCTGAGTCCGAAAATGACCTTGGCTTTGCTTAATCAGGTCAGGTTTTTTGTTACAGAAATTTAAAACAAAACAATTTTCTTAAAAAAAATGTGCGGATCGTCCGTTTTCCTCAATAAATTCATATTGTTTTTAATAAATTCATTCTGTTTTTATTTAGTCCATCAAATTTGATGACCTGGTGCATTATTGTTGGATATTTTAAGGAGGGCTAATTAAACCTATAAAATTTATATTAAGTTCTGCATGATTAAAAAGCAAATTTTTTAAATACAAACATTTTTACTTACACAAAAAAATGATTATAGTTATTTTATAAACAAAATTTTAGAAGAATTTTTTTTCATGAATAAAATTGTGAAATACAGTGAAAGCTGCTTAATAGGACCAAATTCTGTGGGACCGAATCATTTCCTATATTTCGAATATTAAAGCAGTCGCTTAATAGGACCAGTAAAATTCGGTTAATGGGACCACTCATGAAACTGTTTGACCCTTCAAATAACATGAAAGTCATGAAAAACGTGTTTTTAGCGTAGGTCATACACCCACCCCAATCAACATACACATACACACGTAACAAAGAAGCAGGTCTTGACTGAATTTGTATTTACTGGAAATGTGTATAAAGCCAAAATTATACACATTGTAAAACGAAAATTTAAACCGTAAAATCCAGTACAGTACAGTAATACAAGTGTGAATACCCAAAGGCTGAATGCAACCATGACAACTGTCATTCATTTTAAAATACAGTAAAGTAGTACAGAACTGTATCCCCCAATACTGTACATAGTTAAAGCGTTTAACGTACTGTTTATACGAAGAGTGTGTACTTCAGAGCTCTCAAACTGCTTAGACCATCGCAATCGGTTTGCAGGCAGTTTTAAACCGATGGCGACATTTAAAAACGCGCAAAATGTTGTAGCAACTCGAAAAGTGTACTTTTTGTCAAAAAATTTTTTTTGTCAAAAAATAACACCACTTCGCTTAATGGGACCAGTCGGTTAATAGGACCAGTTGGGCTTGGGACAAATATGGTCCTATTAAGCGGCTTACACTGTATAGACAAATTTTTTTTCAAAACCGCATAAAAACAGAATCTACTGTATACACAACACATTTAATGCAGATAGAGCTATGAATGGTGTACATTTTTCAGCAAATATCTTTTTAAATCGATCATTTCAATTTTTATATTTAACCCAATTTAAATTTTACACATAGTAATAGTTTCTAAAAAGTTTCATAGATGACACTACATATATTAGAATCCAAAAAAAGCGCGATTCTCACTTGTTTCTTAGCAATTTAAATCAACATTGTAACGGATATTCAATGCTCCAATATTTTGCTTAAATAATAATTTGGGCTGGAAAGGGTTAATAGCAATAGTAATTAAATAGAAATTTAATGGTAATTAATCTAGTATTTTTGGAAAGTTTTCGTTGCTCTAGTATAATAAATGAAAATTTAATCATATTTCATCTCGATAAATTAAAATTACTGAAACAAAAAATAGAAATGTCGTAAAAAGTATTTTGGATTAGTTTGGATATCATGCTCATTATAATGAAGATAGATTGACGCTTTAGTAACATGAAAAAAGATGATTGTTTTCGACTTACTTCTTGTATCATATGTAAATATTTCATATAAAACATGTAAAACCAAAGAAAATAGATGAGTCGAGGTTATCAACTGATATTCGAGATTTAGATCCTTCGAATAAATTGATTGATTTATATCGTCGAACATAAAAATAAAGTAATGGCATTACCAGTAAGTAAAACGGTCTCCTTAGGGAAACCTTAGGCACATGCAAAGAAAAAAGAAAATTTTAAACAAGAAACCAGAGAAGTGAAAATGGGTCACAATATTTTGTCATATTGACCAAGATTTAATGTTAATAAAAGTAAAACATGAGTTTAGAAATAATTCCAGACATACTTAAATGAGTGTTCAATGACAATATTGGCATTCAACAAACTCTGCAACACGTGAATCGTTATGTATTCTCCAGTGAAATATTTGACGTCTAAAACAAATCTTTAATTTCATAAAACAAAAAAGAATGTATAAACTTGAAGCCAAATGTCTAAGAGCTGCAACCTTCAGTTGAGGTGAAAGTCTTGGATATTTACCAGTCTCTGGAATATTGAATACACTAAAATCTTGATTACAAACAAGGCGACGTTGCTTTTTCACATTGTCAGCTGTAATTATAAGAAAAAACGAACTTTAAAATATTGATAAATTAAATTAAAAGAAATAGATTAATTTTCTACAAAATATGTGAGGTAAATCTAGACAGAAAATAATTGGGAAATTATCAAATGAAACTTTTAGGACAATAATAATTTCAATGTAAACAAAAAAATAAAGTTTATAAAAACATTCCATTGGAATTACCTCAGATAACCATTGCTAAAGTAAAAAGTAAAATTAAAAATATTCCTTAAGTTAATAATACTTAAGTTACATTCATTGTTTGTTACTGAATGTCTTGTCAATATAAACATTCGTGATTAAATTTATTTCACGAATAAGGGACGAGAACTGGTATTGGGTCGAAACAAATATATTAGTCAACAATAATCTTAAATTTTTATATTAAAAAATATAAATTGCAATGAAAAAATAATTTTCAAAATTCTATATTTAATAAGAATTGTGAAATTGCTGTTCAAAAATCTCAACATTTATTATGGATTCTCAAGATATTATGACAATGACTTTAATTAACTGAATAAATACAAGCATTATTTACAAGTATTGTTCCAATTGTAAATACTCTGACCACCCCCCTTATAAATTATTCAAATTGTAAAATTTATACTTGTTAAATTAGACAAGTATCATCGTTTTAGAAACGCAATATTGATCAGAGAAGAGAATTATAAACAT
>MQRK01188957.1:4033-14845 GCA_001938485.1 Girardia tigrina | reverse complement strand
ATTAAATATTGACAATCCATCTGGTTAGGAGAGGCACAATCCCAAATCAACATACAACATTTAAACATACAAAAACTACACAAAAACATCCACACACCAAATATTCCTCACAGTTGTAATAATTATAATGGAGCAACTCGATTTACATGATTTCCTTTCTAGGAAAGATATCGAAGATGACATTAACTTTTATCACGCACTTTCCGGAGAACCATTCTTTCGTATATCAATTAGTATTTCTGGTGCGTCTTTCTTCTTCTTTACCATCAGTCAATGGAATACATCTGTATTTGCTTCTGAAAAACACTCAACTGCATTTTTAAAATTTGAATGAAATTCGATTTTAGCAGTTCATAGATATCGTTGATCTAAAGCATCAAAAAGTCCCTATACATTCAATGACATCTGATGTCCTTACACATGCGCCTTCTGTCCGCTAGTTATAAAAGGTTGATCCATAAAAGTTGGTGCAGCAACCGAAAATATCTTTCACAAAAATCAGTCTTTGTTGTTCGGTTTTCAAAACGATTACCAAACTGTAAATCGGATTTTCCCTTGATACAAAATAGTGATGGACAAAATGATTATTTGAAAATTACATTATTATTAAAACTTTCAATTCTTATTAAAAGTATTTTGTTCTACATCACAATGAGACTCAAACTTCACATTTACAATCACGTAAAAACATTAATTTTTAAAGACAATTTAAATCTCCGCAATTTACTGAAAGTTAAAAATTTCTTTGTGTCTAAACAACGCTTATTTCAAATTACAATCACTTTCAAAGTTAAAAAGGTAACATTATGTTTTGTAACGACTTATTCTTCATATTATATAATCCAACTCAAAATAAACTCATTCAGAATGACTGCACCCCACTTCACTTGGCCAGCGAGAAAGGTCATCTGGAAGTGATGCAATTTCTTCTGGAAAACTCGACCATTCTAGATTCACCTGGAGAAGTACTTCAAAACTTTGATTGAACATCCTTACATTTTTCTTTAAGAAAGTTATCAAACCAATTCATTTAGCCTGTAAGAGTGGACAATCTGACGCAGTGGAGTTCCTAATTCAGAAAAAATGTGACATTAATGCCAGAAATATGGTACGATGTTTCGGTAAATGGAAAAAGATTTTATAGGATCAGTTTAGAATGACTGGACACCTATTCATTTTGCATGTGAAAATGGTCATTTGGCGGTGGTACAATACTTGACGAAACATTCGTGCGACCTGAAAGTGCGAGATAAAGTAACTTATACATATTTACAGAAATAATTGAAATAGGAAAAACTTAAGAACGGTAGCCAACCCATCCATGCGGCATGCAGATTCGGTAGCCTCCCTATTGTGAAGTATTTGATTCAGCTCACAGGTGACATTGAAACTGCTGATAATGTTTGTTTCTTTTCTCTTCAAATTAAATGATTTTTTTGATTCTCACTGAAAATTTAGTACAACTGGAGACCGATTCACTTTGCGTGTTTAAATGGACACATCGACATTGTGAAATTTTTGATTGAGAATGGCTGTGCAATGGATTCCTGGACAGACGTACGTGTTTTAATTCTTCAATTGAGCGGAATGATATTTTGTGTGATTAAGGCAATGCAGGCGCCGATCGATCTGATAACGGATGCAGAATTGCAGAAAATATTTATAGATTTATATAAAAAGAAATTTGAGGAAACGGTAAATAATTTATCTAATTATTTTATTTCCTAAAGATTATACGAAATGTTTTTTCTGCCTTTTATTCTGTAGAGAAACGAGAAGAAGAATCTTTCTTGTATTTGCTGTTCACTTGTGAGATCTAATTTTAATGAATTACTTTTGCATTATAGACCACCCAAACAATAACAGCTCTTTCATTGCATTATTTTTTGGTAAGAAAATACATAAATGTTTTAGAAATAAATTTCACTAGACATTCCTGAGACTTGTATGTGAGTTTTACTTTTTTTCGTTCAAAGAGTTACGGAACATTGTCATCCAGAAGATCATAATAAGGTCCTTATATGAGATTTGTGTTGAGATTTTGAGCATGTATATGGGAATGAAAGCAAGGAAGATACAGTTAAAAATAATGACAATGTTAATAAATATTGGTTATTATTTAAATTAAATATTTATTTTTTATATAATCATTTTTTCAACTGTTGAAACGAATCGCTCATGACAAAGAGTCATTAGCTTTGCATTTTACCATTATTCTAACATAATAATAAGGTTAACTTTTTAAATGATAAAATGAAATCTTGAATTGAAAATAAAGAGGAAACGATAAGACTAGTGTTATAAATTCAGTGATGCCTTGCTTCCCATGATGAGAACGAAAAATTTGGAGATTTAACACAAAAATTTATCGATAAATATTACACACATGTTTAAACTAATTTCTTTTTGTTCATTTAATCATTTTGCGAAAATCCATTTATTACATTTTCTTTAAAATCAATTTTCCACTTTTGCATAAATGTATTAAACTTTCACCATGAAAATTCATTTTTGAAATTTACTACAAAAATTTTAACTTATTTTAAATGTAATTTATAATAGACTTTTTATTTTCAACATCATTTCAATAAGAATTTTTCATATCAAAAGTCAGAAGTAAATCAAATATTTTTTCCTATTAAATATTGCGCGTCTTAATTTATTCTGTTGATTGATTTAAACAATCTCAGGAGTTTTTATATATTCAAGATCCTTTGATATAATATGATATTGATATTAATAAATATATGTATTTTAATTTATAAATAGTTATTAATTATTCTCACAATTTCATTAAAAAATATTATATGTATGTTTTTATGTTTTATGTAATTATTTAATTTTTGTTATCATTTTAAATTAAATTTTTTTATAAATTATTTAGCGAATTGAAAATAATAACTAATTTCTCATATGACATTTATCTTCTGTTAGTTATGCAAGAAAAAACGTTTCATAAGAATATCATACATTAAGATTTAGAGTGGAAGATTATACGCTGTTCTGTTTGTAAAAGAATAAGTTTAAAGGGTACAGCTCGAAAAAGAACTGTTAACATTATCCAGCCTCTATAAATGATGAAATAAATTTTTTAGCGATGTTACAAGATTCCTTAAGAATTTGTATTGTGGCTGGAATTTATTCATATTATTCCCAACTAGCTTCTGGTTCATATTTCACAAGATCGTCCCTTGATCGAAAATGTGTTGAAATATAAAAGATAACCTGTGACTGTAAGATATATCAGTCAGCCTTCACAGTTATTCTCTTGTGACCTCTTTCTACTTATTTATTAGTAATAAATTATTACTATTA
This sequence comes from Girardia tigrina, assembly GCA_001938485.1. Classification (NCBI taxonomy): domain Eukaryota; kingdom Metazoa; phylum Platyhelminthes; order Tricladida; family Dugesiidae; genus Girardia; species Girardia tigrina. Next base: position 11,530 of record MQRK01188957.1, on the reverse strand, counting down.
GGTCAGACTGTTTTGCGTTGTTTTGCAATTTTCTTTAAAAAGATACAAATAAAAATCTCTAAAAGCACAATTATACTTATCAATCAAAGCAAGAAAGTCGCTAATAAATGTGAAGGAAGGAACAACTGCAAAAGTAACGAATGTAACAGTTCAAATATTAAGATAAAACATAAACTCCGCTAATCGTATCTACAAGAAGTTTTAAGAGCAAGGAACTTCAATTCGACCCCTAATAATGATTTCAGACAGACTAATTGAAGAATGTAAAATTGTTAATGTTGATGGAATCGATAATTAAAATTCAAGTTAGTAAATAAAAGAAATTATTTTCCAAGTTTACTCAATGAAGAAATTTCCTGTAACGTTTGCAAGATCATTCCAGAGCAACAGCTTATTCAGTCAGAGGTGGAGAAGTCGATATTCCTCAGTCTTCAAATCTTTCAATGCAGCTGATGCAGTAAACCTTCTTACAAAAGCCGTAAAATTCGTCACGTCACTCTCGGAATTAAACAATTTGAAGAACATTTACGAAATGGGAAAACAATTGAGTCTATTGTATTTTAATTTTGTTCTGAATTCCGACCAACTCTTTGTTTAAAATGAATAAAGCGAAATTTCTGGAATTTTTTACGAAAATGATGAAAAAGCTCAATTTATGTTATCATTAATAAATAATTGTTTTCACTTAAAAAATAAATAATAAAAGTTAAAAAAAGAAAAAGAAGAATAAAAAAATTTAAAAAAGAGGCATTTTGCCAAATTAGAAAAAAAAATTAATAAAATAAACAACCACATCATAGTGGTTTATTTAATTCAATTTAATTGGGCAGCGAAAAGAAATTCGCATTTTCATTGGCCTCTTCAAAAATCGAGTTTTTTTGTTGTGGATTGGTTTGAATCGGTCAGTCTCATAATGGTCTGGCGCAATTTTGAATTTTGTGAATCGCCATTGTTTTTGATAATGTAATTTTTTAAAAATAAAATTTGTCGAACTATTTTTTGGGTATTTGAAAAATGAAACTGAGTGGCAGTTTGAAATTGTATGATTATGTTATTTTTCAAAGATCCATTCGAATGTTTCTTTTGAACAATCATTAGTCGATAGTATTTCAATGGCATTGTACCTTTATCTTTACCAAGAGACCGTTAAGTTCAGTCCGAGATTATATAAAATGTTTTCTTTTGAAATTATTCAAGAAAATTGTGACTCAAATGCCGCGGCTTCAGTGATAGTTGAACATCGGCATTATGCCCTTTTAATTTGTTGTTTGATGTCTTTGATAATTTCCGATTTCGTTTTTAAAAAATTGCACGGAAATACAGCGAAATTGTTGAGATTTCTTTTTGGAACCTCGGGAAATTCGTTCTTGAAATATAAACAAGAAATGTCAATTATAATTGAAAAAACAATTGAAATTTGTTTAATCTTAAGTTTAACAAAACCATTTGAAAGGTTTCGAACATATTCGATTTCGTTCGAGGATCATTTAATAGAATTGGTTTCTCCTTATAATCGAAACTAGGAAGAATATATTTTGATCTCTGACATTACTTAATGCATAATAGTATTGGCAGGGAATCGATGGAGATTCTCGTTATTAACTCAGGCGAACTGGTGATTGGAGAAGACGAAATTCATTCAATAAAAATCGTTCTAATTTCTTCGGATGATGTATTTTTGTAGAAATCGACACTGGGGCAGACTCAATTGATAACATCGATTCCTTATACTCATTAATGTCATCGACGTTTCCCAGTCGAATTAAGGAGTAGTCATTATTGGGGAATCAATTGAAGGAATTGAGCGACTTAGTTCCTCTGGCTACAGAGTTCATGTGTACGGGTATCATCGTGGATTCAGCAAGCTTTGATTGTGTTGGAGAAGTTAATACGATTAAAGAGCATTATCATGTGAGCAGCTACAACATTGACCAGTCAACTATTGCGATTTTCGATGACGTATTAATAGTTTGTTCTCCAAAACCCGCAGTCTGCCACCGACACCGGTGTGTCGCGGCCACGCTTGTGCAGCGTTCGATCTGTTACCACAGATAAAGAAAAGGAATTCCAATTTTCGTAACACGATAAACTTAACGTTTATAGGCATCATTTTTCAAAATAATGTCAATTTTGCTCCGCACAATTATTTATGTAAAAAACACATTCAATGACATGATTAAAAAATCCAAGGTTGTTCAAAAGAAACTCCTTCCAAGAAACAAGTTTTAGAATTTATATAGTTGAGAAAACGATAGAAATATCCATAAAATCTGATGCAAAAGTATTGAAGATGAAGTGATAAAAGAATGTTCGGAGAAAATATTAGCAACAGATTATTTTTAAAGTTCTTTTGAATAGATTTTATTTTATTATTTCTATTTACTGCATGTATTTATTTTGATTAACTCTTTCTTTACTCATTGTCGTTTCAGACACAAATTACGCAACTGTGACTTTTGTTTCAGAAGTACAATTATTATTAATTTGATCTTACGAGCTTTTTGTTTTTAGGTTGCATCCCTTGCTGAGTGATCCGAAATGCTGATCCGCGATCAACAGTTGATCAACAGTATTTTTCTGTGAATATAATTTTATTTATTAAAATAATTATTGCAGTATGTTTCTCTTTTTGAGTATTTCATCATTATTGTTTTTACTTTCTTAATAACACCGAATTCATTTTACCTAATGAAAACTTTTTATTCATACAATATATTATAAATAAAGTATAATAAGAAAATTTTTTGTTATAAAATTAATAGGATTACTGAGTCTCTATTTTTGCACGAACGTCTCTTTCCACTAATTTCTAAATGACCCAAGTTGGTTTTGTTAAGAGAACTCACAAATTTATCACAAAATTTATTACATTTACAATTTTGATCATTTTTATGACAATTCGTAATAATGCTTTAGCTCAATTAATCTATTAATATTTAATGCTTCACATTACAAAATCTGAACTAACTTGAAATTATATATTTAATTTAAAATAATACAAACGTAATAAGTTTAAATAAAATTACTATTAATCATTTGAAAAACATTAATTTGATTTAATTATTTACAAATTTTAAAAATAAAATTATTTAAAATTTACTATAATAATAAATTAAAATTTGAGTGTTAAATCTAAATTTAAATAAATTAGTTTCAGATTATAAAATTTAAATATTGACAATCCATCTGTTAGGAGAGGCACAATCCCAAATCAACATACAACATTTAAACATGCAAACACTACACAAAACATCAACATTTCAAATATTCCTCACAGTTTTTTAAGACACTTCATGACCCTTTTTATTATAAACTAATGTCTAACGTAATATTTGGCAACCACTGAAATAGTATTATGAAAAAATATATATGTTCTTGATTGAAATTTTTAAATTTCATTTTAAATACGATTTTTTTTAAAAATTAAAATATATATATATATTATAGTGTACATTTTTTATAGGATTTTTGTTGTAAATAAAAGTTATTGTGAATCTGGAAATTTTCAGAAATCTTTTATTTAAAGTATCGTTACTTAGCAACGTGAAGTATAATGCAATTTGGATAATCGGTGCATTCGTTTATGTTTGATTAAAATTTGAATTTATCTTTCATTTTAGAATCTTAAAAAATGAATTTTCGAGTCAAAAGTATAAAATCGAAAATATACAAATTAAATTTCATTGAATTATAATTATTGTCCAATAAAATTAAGTAGAATTAGCGAACTTCATTAGCGATGAGTTGCATCAATTTAATTTGTCGGATTCTAATTTTGTACATTGTAGATCAATTGACTATTTGAGGAGTGACTCAATATGATTTACGAGATTCATTTTTATTCGATGAAAGAGGTAGACAAGTGTTTTGAAGTGTTTAGTTCTTCGATTCTTTAAGTTTTGATGCATCATACCGGTATATTTAGGTCGATAATGCAATGCGTCATCTTAGTTTATGTCCAGGGCATATCACTCTCATTAAAGGTATTTTTAAATTTGCTCATTAGAGATAAAAAGTTATCATTCAAAATGAAGTAATGATCAAAAGATTTCCTTTTCTTATTATGATCCTGAATCTTTCAACCATCGTGAGAATGTATTATTTGACGAACATCTTAATGAAATGGTCAAACAAATCAATCAACAGAACAAGATGGGGCAAATCTGATTTGTACATCGATCATGACCACTTGGGTCCGATGAATACCAGTTCTTTCTTGTGCGCGATCAAACTGTCTAATTGATCACGAATCACAACTGAATTTAAAATAATGTTTCAGATCCTTCAACAGCTCTTCCTAAAGATTAAATAAACTTTTCGACATTGGTGTAAAATTTTTCGGAATTCTCAGAAAATTGACAAATCTCAAATATAAAATTATTTTATGAGGAATATTTAATGAGACAAATATAAAATGAAACAATTACAAATAGTAAATAAAATATTAATTTAAATTAACCATAAAATCAGATTTTATTGAAATAATTTATCAATTAAATAATCGATACGACCACACGAAGTACAAAGATCATTTTGCAATCTTCATTTAAATGATGTCCGGATGAGCCACTTTGATCACAGTGAATTTATCTATGATGCTGTACGTCACGCACGTTGACGGAAATGATGAACGTAGCGCTTCAACAAGCACTTCTGTAATATATGCGCCAACAAGGGTTTGGTGTAAACACGCTTACCAGTTATGATTGTCATACTATTGATGCTCTACCAAAAATTCTATTGACATTTCTATAAACTAAAAATAAGCTAAAAAAATCCGGTTATCTTCAGTAAATTTTGTAATTTTTTTAATTAATACTTTATGAATAACTATTAGCATAATTTTTGTACAAATATAAAATATTTATTTATGATGAAAACAAATGCAATTATTTATTTTTAAATTTAGTTCCAAAACAAACGAGTTTCACGAATTCGTCTTTAGTGTAATGCAAAAAGAGATTAATTACTTTTTGCTTTGAACTATATTTAAAGCATGAGTTCTGACTTATAATGTAACATGCTTTTTATTGAAGTTTATGAATGGCTTATGTGAGGATATTTGCAAACTCAAACATTTGTAAAATTTTTAAAATTTAAAACTGTAAAACATTTAAACATAATGTATAAAAATTTTATAATAATGTTTTACAATTTAGGAAGTTATCAATATTTAAAATTCAAATTTAATCCATAAAAATTATATTTAAAGCTATTTTGCAATTGAATATAAAGATTAAAATTAATCGAATCTAAAAAATATTAAGTACAATTAAAAGATTTTAGAAATTAATGGAAAATAAAATTATGTGGAAAATAAATATGATTTTAAAGGTAAAATTAAAATGGTTAGAATCAGTATAAGTTCGATATAAAATATTATTAAAATAGCTGTAATAAATTCAAAAAGTAATAAATTCAAAGATAATTAATTGAATTTTAAGGATTAGATCAAAATGTAAAATTCCAGGAAGTTTAAATTAATTAAAAATATTTTGAAAAAAATAGATTGCTAAAATTAGCACGATAATGATATTTTAAATGGGTATAAATTTGAGATATTGTGAATTATTACTTTGTAGTAAAATAATTTAAATTTAAACATTGTAAAGTAAATTATTTGTAGTTAAATTATGTAGATTTAAAATTTATTTTTACAATAAATGAGATAAAATATTGAAATGTAATTCTGTAAAATTATTGTAATCTAAAAAAAATAATAAATTCAATGCGTAAAAAAACCATTTTAATCAATAACTTATTAGTATTTATAATTCAGTATTTTTACCAATAACTACTCTGGTTGAAAAAAACAAAAGAAAAGTTTCTCAACGAAAATTGTTTGAATAATTGTTAATAGTAAAAAAAATAAAGTTTGACTTCTTATGACTTCAATACAAATGACTTGAACCAAACAGTTTAGAAGATTTATGAATAGAAATGATAGAATAATGTCAGTAATATCTAGTATGAGAGACTTCCTTGTAGTGAAATCGAAAACCAACTGAGTTGTAAGATGTACTGTCGTGCACAGATTTTATTGTCACGAAATTAAAAATAAAATTTTTCACGAAGTAGTACTGAAATTGTGGGTAAAAGCGATGTATTTTCACTTTTTAATTTTTGAAGAAATTTATTAATCGATATCCACTGGGATTTATTATTTTCTGCTTTATTTAATGTCCTCTCTTTCTTTTGTCTTCTGATCTCAAACTCATTGGAGCTATGACTTCATAAGACATCCATCAGTGAGGACAAGAAATCAGAAGAAGAAATAGTAAGATAAGTTTATCTTCTTATTTTTGTTGTACAAGTGCAATAGATTTGACGATGCCGTTCTTTTTTCCTTATCACAGAAATGACTCTTCATCCAAACTGCAACAAAAATACATAACAAAATATCTAACCACACATGAACCAAACAAAATGATTTCATTTAAAATTATATGTTTAAACAATTAATAACCAAAATAAGGATGATTATTCACAGTTTCCTTTTCAGAATAGACGAGGATAACAAGAATAGTAAGACATTTTATCAATATAAAAAGTGAAATAATCTACTAGCAGCAAAGAGAACAAGTAAAACTATTTTTAGGAAATACTTCTAATGTGAGAACTGTCAATGGATTTCTAATTAACATCACAAGTCCCAAGAAGAGAATCATAATTCCAAATTTGTGCTTCGGAATTTCAAGCTAAATTTATATTTATATATTTTGTTATTTTATTTATATCCCAAAAGTGTTCTCTCTAGCCTGAAGACAATCGTCAACTCTGTAATATTGCTGGACATATGAAGGTTTGTAAATCGGAAGTGAAAACAACTTATTTTAAAAATTATTGGGAAAGAGTTACATGTGAGGCATTATTGATTAAATCACTTAATCCGTCCATTAATGTCTAAAAAAGTCTCTCTTCCATTTTTTTGAAAATATTTAATTAGATATTGCCCAAGATGTTTGCATAATCATCAATTTATATATATATATATTTCGAAAATATAATTTGATTAAAGCTTTTTTATACAACTATTGGACATGTTTCGATGTTTATATACGTCATCATCAGCAATTGTTTATTGAATTGTTTGAATAATACAATTTTTCACAATTTTAATAAATATAACTTACTTTAAAAGGTGACAAAAAAATTAAACATTATTATTTATGAAAATATTATTAGGTAATAATGGCAAAAATATTTTAATTAAAAATTTTAAGTATTGAAATGACCTTACTTTGCCCATTCTGAATGTTAATTGATGGGTTGTAGTGTCTTATTAGTAGAGATTCACAAAACTGTCGTTCGTAATGTGAATCAAAACCCTTTTGTAGAACAGAAAACTCATCTGTTCTACAAAAGGGTTTTGATTCATATTACGAACGACAGTTTTGTGAATCTCTACTAATAAGACACTACAGCCCATCAATTAACATTCAGAATGGGCAAAGTAAGGTTATTTCAATACTTAAAATTTTTAATTAAAATACTTTT
>MQRK01188920.1:885-11929 GCA_001938485.1 Girardia tigrina | reverse complement strand
GCGAAGCCTTCCCGAAACCTATTTTATAAAAATAGAGTTAAAATTAATTAAGAAGTTAATTAAAATTTTACCTGTAAATCAAAACAATGACAGGAATCCGCTGTTGTCTGATCTGCCGAACATCCTGCGTGAACCGTTGGCATAAACATTGCGTGAACCGCTGGCATAAACATCAAACATCCTGCATGATTGCAGATGTTGCACCAACAAGGTAGGATGCCGAGTCAGCGAAGTTTGCGGTAAGGTATAAATACCTCAACCGTTTAACACTTCGACCGCCGTGCAACATAACACAACACAACATCATTTTTCAATCTTAATTTCAATTTCAATTTTCATTGCAATTTCAATTCCAATTTCGAAACTACAGAATTATAAAATTAACAACTTACTGAATTGTTTTATTAAGTCGATTTTGATTTACGCGAATTGGACACCCAACTTTTAGAGACCCAATTTTGAAAGCTGAAAATTTATATTTTATTCCGCACAGTCGCTACCTTCTTTGTGTTATTAATTTTATCATCTGATTTGGATCGTGAGAGAAAAGGTAATAACCATCATTTTGCTGTCTGTTAATTTTGAATTAATTGTTGATTTACGATAATTTGATTTTACGAATTTAATATATGTATTAGAATTAATCCTGGACTTTTATTATTATATTATTCTGTTATTATATCAATACCTTCTACAGTGATGAAAAGAGTTAGAAAGTGTCAGATAAATAAGCATTGCTCGAAGGCGGAGAAGGATAAGGGGGTAGTGTTAAGTCAGAGCACAGAGTCAGGGCGTAGTGGAACAGGGGTGTCGAGGGAGGCGTAGAGGACGGAGCGTTCATGTAAATATGTATATAAAGAGACGAACTTATAATCGAAAAAATTAATCGGAGAGAAATAACTGAGATAATAAGCGGATAGGTTTGGTTAATAGATGAACCTCAACTATTTACTTATTTTAGCGAAAACGAAACTTTAAGTAATTTTACCTTTCATAAACTTTGCTGAATTTCTTATCGGTTTTCCCTCAATTGATTAATTACTTACGAATTTTATTATTTTTCAAATTAGTTAATTTGGTTAATAAATTTTTATTGAATTCTTTATCTATTTTCCTTAAATTAATTTATTTAGTTATGAAGTTTATTATTTGCTTCTGGATTAGATTATTTATTTGACAAAGTTCACTAAATTCCCTTATTAACTTTTCTTAAGTAACTTATTTATTTATGAATTCTATTACTTGTTTGGATTAATAATGTACCTATTTTGGAATATGTTTGTAATTGACGGTCATTGTCAAATAATCGTAAGAACTCTTCTGGTGAATCTCATCGAATTTCCTCTAATTAATTCAATTTTATTTATACTCCAACTTAGTTTATTTTCAATAAATTGTGGAGAATGTTCATCAATCACTCGACTGAGTCATTTCATTAAAGTTTAGTAATATTTCCGTCAAAGGAATAGAAGTTCACGTATCCAATGAGGGAAAGTGGGTTCGTGTTGAATTATTTTAATGAGTACTCTTTAAATTTTGTCTAGTATTGATCCAATTGGGTTCTATTTGCATAACTTTGATCTTGGGTTTTGGTTCGATCTTAACTTGCATTTTGTTAATTTAATTTTCCTTTAACTTATTTACTCTGTTATTTGATTACTTTAATCTTATTTTATTTCTAATTTGATTTGTTACTTTAATCTTGGTCTTGAAGTTGATTTTAATGTGTCGTNTGTCTGACTTTCTGAGGTATTGAAAAGGATGTCCAAGCCGAGTTTGACTGAGTTTGAGTTCTTCAACATTTAAGGAAGATGTTTCCTTTATTCGAAATTGTTATGCGTCTTATTATTCTTGTCGAATATCGTTTTATTTGTCGAATATAATGTTCGTTATGCGAACTTTAATTTATCGGTTATGTCTTTCATTTTAAGTGATCGACCTATGGAAGTACAACTGGCACTTATAAAATTGTATAGATAAGGCAGAATAAAGTGAAAGCTTAAAGTATGACAAAATAAAAAAGAGTTGTTCCTTACTTAAGATTCTTTCCTACATTTTACGAAAATCTACTGGATACAAAGATGAATAGAGATTGATTATCGTTTAGAAGACCAAAATCGAAAATAAAGTTAAATAAATAACTCCAAAGTCGTAAAGTTAAGATTGGAGTAATATGAAATATGAAAACTAATTCAGGCTTCAGATATTATGAATTCGTAAAATACAAATAAGTAACGATAAATATAAAATATAATCAGGACAAATAAAATCAAGTAGAGTAAAACTTTTTCACACGTAAATTTTAAAATGACGTAAAGTTAAATTCGAGTAATTTACGAACGAACGTAAAAGAAACTAACAATTGAGAGAACGAATAAATTAGATTAGCGTCAGAACACAGAAAGTGAATAATGTTATTATTATAAAATATTTGGTTCCAATTCAGTATGTTAATTAGTATGTAAACGAGAACGATTAACGCAGGCAAGAACTTGGAGAGACGGTGCCGGCAGACCATAGTATGCACAGGGGCACGTGGGCTGACCGTCGCTTGTCTCGCTGAGGTATCCTCGTCTGGTGAAAACAGTTAAAAATATATCTGAGTAAATCTGAATAAAACAATTTGCTTACCGATTTAGATTAAGTATCCTTATCTATTGCGCGTTTACAAGAGTAAAGTAAACCGTTATATAAAATCATGTAAATATATACGTACTCGAATATAAAATATAATTCGAGTGTTACGGGGCAGAGGACTTTCAGTAACGACGTAGGGTGACAGTAGCATGCAAGGGGCACGCGAGCAGTCCAACGTTTGTTGCTTTGGAATTCTCTTTGTTTTTCTTCGATAACGTAGCGTGAAATATAATTCTTAGTTCGAACTATTGTCAACCCCTCCAGAAGTTGAGCTATTAGTCGGGTCATCCTCGTTACTGATTAAGAATCAGAAGGCGCTCTAATGCTTACACAACTTGTTGATGTAAGCAAAGGAGGCGCGTCTACTTCCCCAGTGTAGTAAAGGTTTATGTAGAGAATTGGTGTTAGTTAGAGTTGACGTTGAACTCTAATGAAAAACGGATGGTGGCTCAGAGTCATCGTTAATGTTGTTTTGAAGGGGAGCACGGCACTTGTTATAAAATTAAAGTTTTCTTTCTGTATCATTTATATATTTTTTATTACTTTTTATTCACACCAAGTTTTTTTGTGATTTTTTCTTCCTGTGTAATTGTGGTGTTACTACACTTAATCGCGTTGACTTTGAGAATATATTAAATCATTTGCTGCTTTAGCCTTTGTTCCTGCTGAAAATGTTGAAGATGCATTTGATATTCTAGCAGAAGCTCAAATCGGAGAAATTGAAGAATTGAATGAATTTATTAATTAGTTTGAAAGAGCTTATATAAGAGGAAGAAGAATCCGTGTGGATAATATAACTTTTACTCAGCCCTTGTTTCCAATAAACACTTGGAATCAATTTTTAGTCGAAAGTAGTGGAATAGCAAAAACTTCAAATGTAGTTGACGGCTGGTATTATACTTTACAATCTTTATCTGCATACCTCCATCGTACTTTATGGAAGTTTTTTGAAGGAATGAAAAAAGATATGCACCAACAAAAAGCATATCTTTTACAAGGTGCAACCGGTGTGATTCAAATTCCTCAAAGTATCGAATGCTTAATACAAGATTATCAGAAACTTTGACAAATTTTTGAAGAATTAACATGCTTATATTTTTAAAAGCAATTTATCATTTGTCTTTTAAATAAATTTGGATGATTATTTATATTTTTCTTATATTTTTATCTTTTAATGACTGTTATACGTAAATCCTCCAGAGTGAGCTTTTTTCCTACGGAAGAAGGGGGACCATATCACCTTGTGAAAAGTAATTTTTATTTTATTGTATTAAGTTAATTTTTTAATTGTTTTAATTCAACATTAACTATGATGTGATAATGGGACGCGATTAAGGAAAACGTGTGACGCAATTAAGTGTCAGTAAACCGTAATTGCATATAGTAAAGCAGTAGAGTGTGTAATGCTCCAAAAACTGCATAAGTTTAATCGTAAAAATTGGAAACTAACACTTAAAGAAATTTGGATTTTGTTGAACCCATAAGACAACATAAAAAATCTATATAAATAAATGTCATTTCGAAACTTGTGATCAAATGCTCAGTAATTTATAACGCAGGAAAACGGAACTCCAAGAATTTCACAACTCCTAATATACAGATGAAGATAAAAAATATGACATATCAATTTCTAATAATAATAATAATGCATGATACAAATCTTGCTTTGCAATGTACAATAAAGCGCTATAGTATCGCATTTGTGGAACCATGATAGATAATATGCGTAGAGCACTACTGGCCGTGTGGGATCAAATTACCAAACCGAACAAGAAATCCTCTATACAAAGCTCGAGTTTGAATTGGTAAAGATGTTAAAGTCACAAAATCACAAATATTTGGATAGAAATTTGCAGCATATAATCTAAAACGTTCATCAGACATATTCACATCAAAAAGCGTGAAAGAATAAGAACAATTATAGAGTTCCAAGATTCCCTATGATTTTCTGTTGCTAGATTCCGGAAATAACGCAGACTTTCATTGACGACTGTTATTAACTTTTCTTCAACTACCTGAATCAAAATTGATATTAATAAGAAAGTTTTGTATAGAAAAGAACTTTAATATTTAATTTGGATGATGGAGTAACTCGAGGATCATCTGATAATTTGAGCAAAATACGTAATGCTAACGATAAACTGTGAGTTTCTTGTTCCATTACGTTGGGCTTGGCCTTACCTCTGAAGCCTGAATCAAAACAGTCTTTCAGAAATATTTTATGTCAAATTGTTTTAAAAATTTATATTGGTGATAACAAAAAAATATATTTTGAACTATCATAAAATTTATTTTGATTTAACAAATACGTATTTTGACTTAAACATTCAAATTGTAAACAAAAATATAAAATTCTCGACAATTTTGATGTAAATATTTTGTCGAAGATTTAATTTTATCGAAAATGAAAATACATCGCTTGTTAACTTCATAAGGTCGTAATAAAACCTTAACAAAACAATTATCCCCGCGCTAATTACATAACAAGAAAATTAATTAAACTATATTATTAATAAATTATTAAAAAATAATGATCTGAACACAGGGATAACTGTCCTTGACTGCCATGATCTCGCGCAGCCTCCTTAATCATCCGACTTTGCCACTTCTGCTTTTTGTGTATTTTTAAGTCTCTAAAACTATCACATTAAAATAAATACTAGTAAAGAGGCTTAAGAAAAGTACAGTTTGCTTTTTACGAAAGCGATAGAATGAAACTCGATGAAGGAAGGCAAAACCTTCAGAATAATCTAATATCATAGGCACAGATTATCAAAAGTAACTGTGAATAAAAAGATATGAAGCTGAACTACTTCAGGGAACGGACTATCGAAAGATTTCCAGTTTCGGTCTTCAGTAGGGCTGTGATGGCTAACACGCACAAATGTCAGGGATTGACCAAAAACCAGTCTTCTGGGAAATGGTTAATACTAAAATATCATAGTTGCAGACATTTTGTGGCCGACCATCATTAAATTTTGTACATATAATGCAAGAGTAAAGACCAACACGAAAGCGATAGAACAGAGCTGTTTCAATGACGTGTTGAAGTCCATCGAAAAAAATAGACAAAATGAGTCGACATTTTCAAATAACAGGGTACACAGGTCATTAAAATAATACAAAATATATACACTGATTTGTGCAGAACACCAGCATCTTTCAGTCAATTTTATCAATTTCAAAGTACAATGAAGTTTATTTTCAAACGTCTATCCGTAATTACGTCAATAGTTCATCAGCGTCCAACTGGAATTGAAAACATTTGTCAAAACAGCGCCGATAATAATAATAATTAATTTTAAAATTACACATTGTTTTTCAATTATTGATTAAAATAGAATTCTCGTGTTTGTGTTCTGTCAATTGAATCAGACTAATCCGCCAAGTAATATTATCAGACACATACAGACACAAATACATACACACAGACACAGACTGATAAACACACAGACACACAAGCACACGGCCATGGAAACTATTTCGCCGAGACGATTATTTGACATTTGTGCGTGATTGTCGCATTTAAACAAAAGTTTGATAATCTTTTAATTTGTTTTTTATCGATCAAAACAATAAGAATCGATTCGGCAGATCAGATCACGTGGCGTTGTAACTATTTCAATGAATACCTCGCGTTAGCTGCAACCATCTGAACCCATTTACTCCAAAATGGGATCTCTTCTTATTTGTGTTAAAAACGCATTTGAATTGTGCTAAGGTGTTTCCTAAAGTGCACCCTTAGAGCAAGTCGTGATGATTACCTATGAAAACCATTAAAATTGTCCATGCAATCCACCAGGTGCAATTTTAAACTCTTGAATTTAAATATTGAGTCTATAATAAATAAACATTGCGCAATTCTTGCCGATTCATCCAAAGGACGGATTGTAAAACAGGGTTATTAGAAACACTTACCATTAAAATCAAGAATTTCAAGGACATACGATTGTGCCTAATGTGTCCATTGAAATAAATTGATCAATCAATAAAGATGAATTTTATGGCTCAATAATGTTTGTTTAGATCCACGTTTCTTGAGGTTATGGCTCAATTAGGGGCCCCTGAAGAGAGGAGGAGAGTTAAGATTTTTAGCCAAACTAATAAATAATTTCTTGAGTGTCGAATTTGTTTCGAAAGAATGAAACTTTCAAAAAACAATAAGAACAAAGATGGATACGTTTGGTTGTGCGGTTCTTGCAAAAAAATAAAGTCGGTTAGAACAAATTCCATTTTCACTGGACTAAAACATGAAATGTTTGTTCATCTTCAATTTTTCTTTTTGTGGTCAAAAAACGAACATCAGTGCGACATTTCCAATGAACTTTCCTTAAACAAAAATACAGTTTCATCATTGTGTTTTTTATTAAGAGGATTTATTCAGAATGTTTTTTGCACAACTTACACTATTTGGGTGGAATTGGTGAAAATGGGAATCTATAATAGTGGAAGTTGACGAATCATTGTTTTTCAGGAGACAATTTAATAGGGGAGGTTGGTGGATGCAACGTGGACTTTAGGATTTAAGGAAAGAAACTCAAGAAAATGCATCTTAATACCCGCTCCCGACCGTTCAGCGACCACACTAATTCCACTAATTGAACAATATGTTTTGCCAGGATCAACTGTAATTACTGATGGTGGGTCATCATATTCAAGATTGCGCAATAACGAATGTTTTACTCATCTTACAGCAAATCATAGTTTAAATTTTTTAGATCCAGATGATCCACTTGTTCACACCCAGAACATTGAGAATTCATGGCTTCATGCCAAACGAAATTTAAGAAAACAATTTGGAACAACCCCGGGTTTTTTAGAAGGTTATTTGTATGAATTTTGTTTCAAATCCAGTGTTGAGAAAACAAAGGTGTTAAATAATTTAATTACAAGCATTCTTGAGAACATTTTTTTATTTGATGAGTAAAATTGATTTTATTCTTAAATTTTTTATTATTTAAATTTCTTTATTTTTTAAATTTTTTCAAATTTTTTTTACTTTTTTTTAATTTTTTTTATTTTTTTTAATTTTTTTTACCTTTTTTTAATTTTTTTGCATTTTTAAATTTTTTTTAAATTTATTGATTGTTTTTAAATTTACTTATTTTTTAAAATTTGCTTATTTTTTTATATTTACTTATTTTTATATGTTTACTTATTTTTTTTATATTTACTTATTTTTTTATATTTACTTATTTTCATAAATAACTTATATTCATAAATAACCAATAAATTTTATACTTATTAATTAAAATTTTTACCCCCAAAAATGAATCTTAAAAACTTAGAAATAATCCAAGAAGAACTTGACAAACATTATTCAAAATACGCTAAAAAAGACTTCCTCTTAAAACAAGAATATTTCCAGAACATTTCTGGCATTCTAGCATCCAAACTTATTTGGAAGAAAAAGAGTGATGCTGTTATTTTTCAATATTTCGAAAGTGAAGATGAAGAAATTATGGTTTTTGATATGTCGTGCGAAGTTTATCAGAATGCTTTGCTTTATTATTTGAATGAAGAAGAAGAATGTGAAGAAGAGGAATGCGACGACGAGGAAAATGATTCTGAGTGTTGTGACGAAGGATGCTGTGAAAATAAGGAATGTTGTAATCAAACACGTGAAGGTAATGAAGGATCAAAGAAGGAGGATGTTGTGATCATTAAAGTTGTTTTTTTATTTACATATTAATTATTTGAGTCTGAAAAATTACCTTTATTTTACTGTTATTAATGTTAAAATAAGTAGCACGAGAGATATTTTAGATTCCAAAATAAGAACAACACTTTTATAAAGTAAAAAATTACAAGTTTCTTTATAATTAAAGTAATAATTCCGATAATTTATTAGTTCTAACACTATATTAATTCTAATAAGATATTTTTGTCAGCAGATAAAATATTTAATAAATTTTCATTCTTAAATTTGTTTCTTAATCAAAAGGCTTTCGCGTGTTTTTAATATTTCTTACGACAATAAATCCCATAAAATTATATAAATCTCACAAAATTTAATAAATCAAACAATTTAATAAATTTAATTTTCATAAATCACAAAATTTAATAAATTTAATTTTTAAATCTCACAATTTTACAAATTTAATTATCGTTTTCAATAATTAAGTAAAATTTTAACAACCCCCAATATTTAATGATAATTTGTCCACACACGGGCGACTCAATGGGGATAGTTGGATTACCAAATATCGGCAAATCAACCCTTTAATATTCTACAAACAGCGGTGTTCCAGCCTTAAATTACCCGTTTTGCACGGTTTCTCCGCGCCACGGAATTCGCTTCGTCCCCGACGAGAGAATCGACTTTCTGAGGAAATGTACAAACCAAATAAAACAACGTATGCAACATTACACTTAACAGATATTGCTGGATTAATTAAGGGATCTGCTTCTGGTGCTGGTCTTGGAAATGCATTTCTTGATTATTAAGAACACCAACATGGGTTTTCAAACTTTTATTCTCATTACAATCAGAATTGTCTTTTGGACAACTCTCAGCAAAACTCTCGTCATTCGACATCGTTCTAAATTGATATTTTTTTGTAAATGTTTGTTAATAAACAATTATTCGAACAAATTTTTCAATATTTTCTGATTTTATTTTTAAAGTTCAAATTTTGTAGTTTTAGTATTTGTTAAGACACGGGTAAAGGAGAAACACTTTCCTTTACTCTACTACTGTGCTTAACAAAAGAAGACAATAAAACTTCTATTAATTTGTTTAAACTCCTATGGAGTTTATTAAACGAATTCTTCCTTAGATTTAATTATAACAAATAATCAATATCAATTAACAATAATGCAAGACAATAAGATTTATTTATAATATGAACAATATTACACAATTTATTTGAAGTGAAATTAAAATATAAAGGAATATCCTAACGTGTGTTATATTTAAAAGAATATCATAAAAAAGTAAAATATTTATTTAAAAATAAAAAATATCTTTAATGTATCTAAATAATATTAATATCTTAAAATTTAAAATGTCAAGAAAACAAAAATATTAAATATTTATTTATAAATAAAAATGTTTTTAATAAGAAATTTTAAAAATTGATTTTGAAAATAAAGTTTAAATAATTTTTTGAAATAAATTTTCAAAATAAATTTTCAGGGTTTTAAAAATTAAATCGAAAAGAATTTAGATGTTTTCGTGTTTTCTCGTGCTTAGCCTTATTAGATTTTGAAATGAATTTCATACATGATGGGCAGAAATATTTATTCATTTTTTATATGTCAATTTTTAGATCAATTTTTAAATAAAAATAATTAAAGATTTATTTATTTACGAATACTGTTAGCTGCATATTCAGCGATTAAATTATTTCGAACTGCTTTATCAATATCTTTAGACATTTTAATTACTTGTTTCTGAACTGATCTCTCTCTTTGGCAATAACCACAAGGAATACCTTTTATTAAAATATCTCCACATTTTTTACAATACATTTTTTTATTTGAGAATAGTTTTATGTTTCATAATGAGATTTTTTCTCGATATTTTAAATGATAGATGCCACGCGTGGCATTCTATTTATAATAATAAAACTAAAAATCAATATTCCAAATAAAAAAACTAAACATCAAAACAAATGCCACGCGTGGCATTCTATTTATAATAATAAAACTAAAAATCAATATTCCAAAGATCTTTATTTCAAAATAAAAAAAACGAAACATAAAATTTATTGATAAAATGCAACGCGTGGCATTCTATTTATAATAATAAAACTAAAAATCAATATTCAAAAAACTATATTTCTAAAAATAAAGTCTGCCGCGGCAGACTTTATTTTAAGTAACTATTTTTAAGTTATCTTTTTTACTTACATAGCAATAATATCTCCCATTTAAAAAATAAAATGGGATATATCCACATTCTTTACATTTATATAAATCTATCATATAACTTCAGGATGATCTAACATATATAATTCCTTTTAAAAGTTGGATCATATCCATCATAATTAGGCCTACATTGATAAAACCTAGTTTATCTCTTTACATTTATGTAAATCAAAAGATGATCTGGCCTATATATAGTCCCTTTTTTACAAGTGAGAGAATGTCCATCATCATTCAATCTCCACCGATAAAACATTGTTTTGTCTCTTCTTATTTTACACCATCTTTTACTCATATATAATTAAATAAAAAAAACGAATGATTGAAGAGTTTGGTTTTTCCCTCATCATAGATAGTGATTGAAATAATCAAATCTAACTATATATGATGAGGTAGACCATTTCTTTTATCTTCAACATAAATAATATTATTAATAAAATTTTTTTTTATAAAAACAACCACGTTTTTCAAGCATTACCAATGCACTAAAAAGAGGAAAATAATTTTTTTCTAGACATGTGCGAAATTTTATACCTAA
>MQRK01188910.1:382-11768 GCA_001938485.1 Girardia tigrina | reverse complement strand
GGAGTATCGGCTGTTCTTTCCCACTGGTGAACTTTCGCACGAATAAATGTCGTCGGCCGTACAACTCAAGCCGATGGCCGGCAAATCAAGTACCTACTTGATAAACGAGGAAGAATAAGTGTTATTAAGGCAGATTTGTTAAACAACATAGGGAAGTTTGAGATTAATAAATTATTCGCCAAAGTAAAATGCGCTGACGATAGTAATTAAGAAATAGTAAGAAGAGTTTATTGGGATGTCGAATCAAATAATACGTGGTGCGCTCAATAAGTAGTGAGCCTAACATAGAAATAATTTTTTGATTCTAATGAATTTTTTTTATAACAAGCAAGTTATTAAGGTAATATTTGTGACATTTGTTTTAATATATTATTTGTGTTTAGGTTAGAAAGCGTATAAATTCGAAAATGTCTTTGGGAAACGTCCAATATCGAAGCGCTATTCGTTTCTTGTTAATGAAAGGGAAAAGCCGGGAAGAAATATTCCTGGTGCTTAGTTCTGTTTATGGCGAAGAGAGTCCATCCATATCTACTGTCAAACGATGGTTCAATTATTTTCGAGATGGTCGAACGTCTGTTTTTGATGAAGAAAAGTCAGATAGGCTACGTTAAATTGGTGAAGAAATAGCGAAAAAACTCAAGAAAATCGTGCAGTGTGAGCGACGAATAACCACCTGAGAACTGACAATGCGATTAAATGTCGGCATAGGTACGATACAATCACTGCTTGTGGAAACTGGAATAAGAAAATTGTGTTCACGCTTCGTGCCACGGTTTTTAACAGCAGACATGAAGGATCGGCGATTGATGTGCTGCCAGGAAAACTTAAACCTCTATGAAGGTATTGGAGACCGCTTCTTACAGAATATTATGACAATGGATATACCACCACTTGCCCTTTATGTCCCAGAATCAAGACGTGAGTCTCAAGAGTGGAATTTGCCAGGGGAAGGGTGTTCCAAGAAGATGCGATCATCAACCTCTCACAAAAAAGCTCTCATGCTCATCACTTTTTGGTATGCAAATGGAATGATCCTTGCTGATTTTGCGGAAGCTGGAGTTCATATCAACAGTGAATAGTACTCCCGGCTCGTGCTACAGGCCAGAAAGTTGAGAAGGAAGAGCAGAATTTGTGAGTTAAATTATTTGCATGACATTGCACCCATCCACAAAAGTGGGCTGTCAATTTCATCAATTGAGCGTTGTGGCTTCACCCTGCTCTCACACCCTCCATACAACCCGGATCTGGCACCATCAGATTATCATCTTTTAAACCCCCTCAAGCAAGCTCTCAGGGGTCAACATTTTGCTATGAAAGAAGACTTGAAGGATGCAGTCTCAAATTTCTTGTATCAACAGCCACCGAAATTCTTCGAAAAAGCCTTTCTGGACCTTGTTGTGCGCTGGAAAAATGTGTTGTTGTGAATTGAGATTTCTTTGAGAAATGATACCTTTATAACTTGCTTGTTATGAAAAATAAATTTCATTGGAATGGGATTATTATTTTTATGTTAGGCTCACTACTTATTGAGCGCATCACGTATCAAGGAAAAAATAGAATTTTATATTGCATCTAAAATTTCTCAGAGCATAGTTGAAGGTATTAATTTATTGAGTGAATTTAATTTTAAATTGATGAGAGAAAATAAGAATATCTTGCAATCTTTAAATGTACTGGAAGATTAACGAAATATTTATGAAAGCCCTAATGTAAATAATATTAAATTAAATGAAATATCAGCAACATATGAAAATATTATAATGAAACACAAATGGGATATTGGGAGATTAATTTATTGAAACATGAGATAGTGACTAATAGCAAACCAATCAGAATGAAAATATCGGCGTCAACCATATCATTTAATCGAAAGAATTGATAAAAACGTTAAAGAAATGGAAGGCAATGGTATTATAAGTAAATGTGAATGACCTTGAAATTCTTCATTAGTGTGTGTAAAGAAAAAAGATAGTGAAGATATAAGATTATGTTTGGATTAGAGAACTTTAAATGAAGTCACAGATCGACCAATTTTTCCTATTCCTAATACTACAGAAATGATGGATATTTTATAGGGAGCAAAGTATTTTAGTACTATTGATCATGGTAACGCATTATACCATGTGAGCTCAGTGATGATTCGAAGTTAAAAACAGCTTTTTCAACTAAATCTTCCTAATATTGCTTTAATCAAATTTGGTATAGCTGCTGCACTCGCCACATTTCGAAAATTAATGACTAAAGGTTTAGGACCACTCAATTGGATAGAAGCTGTGGTTTATTTAGACGATATCCATATATTCTCCAAATCATTGAAAGAACGCTATAAAAGAATAGAAAATGTTTTTGAAAAAATAAATGAAGCTGGTTTGAAAAACAACCCTAGTAAATGTCAATCTTTGAAAGAAGAAATTAGATTTTTAGGTCATCAAATTAATGCAAATGGAATTCAAACTGAGAAATCAAAAATTGAAGCTATTGAAAAATTCGAAAGTCCCAAATGTGTTAAAAAACTAAGAAGTTTCCTTGGACTCACCAATTACTATCGACGATTTATAAAGGATGATACGAAATATTCTAAAGTTCTGGAATCGTTACGCGGTAACAGACAAAATAAAATTTGTTGGACAAACCACTGCGAGGAAGCGTTCCAAAATTTGAAAAAAAGAACTTATAAAAGCTCCCTTTTTAATATATCCAGATTTTTCAAATTAATTTATATTGGATACTGACGTAAGTTTTGACCGAATTGGAGCGGTTTTATCTAAATTGGATGAAAATACTCGAGACAAACCAATAGCTTATGGATCTTGAGCTATGAATAAGCATGAGCTTTGCTATTGCTTAATACGTAAAAAATTATTAGCTATATTTTATTTTACCAAACATTTAAGGAATTATTTGTACAGAAAACGTTTCAAACTTCCTACTGATCACAAAGTCATAATGCTTTTGTTGAAAACAAAGTGTAAACTGCATTTACTTAAATTAAAAATATTTTTTTTAATTATTAAAAAAAAATTTTAAAACAACTATTGTTGTTTTAATAATCAGAATGATCAAATAATAAATTTTCAAAAATCGTGTTTAATTGTTCTTTTAATAATCGATGGATGAAATTTACAAAGGTTTCAGAACTGGATCGATCGATTGTAACCAAGTCTCTACGAAACTGCCGCAATACTTCGATGCGGCGGACATGTGGTTTCGACAAGTTGAGGCCTTTTTCAAATTGTCCAAGATCTCCAGTTGGAGCATCTAAGGATTCTACAGTGTCATTGTGTTCAACTCACACCGAATTCCGAGGACGATCAAATTCTACGGAACACCTTCCTGCAGGCACTTCCGATTGACATCCAGAAACACCTCATCGCGAATGGGAATCTAAACTTATCACACCTAGCCTCACAGGCGGATGATCTACTCAGGGTTAAACAACCCAACTGTATAAATGTCATGGAAAGAAATCCTTTTCTAGCCCAAATTGAGAAACTCACGGATGAAATAAATCAACTCAAAAGGAGAATCGACAAAAGCGAAAACCAAGACCAGACCATCATGTGCTATTATCCCCGCAAATTCGGTCACAAAGAACAGAAATGTCTCAAACCATGCAACTGGAACAAACACAGATCTTCGGGAAAGTCAAAGGTTCGGCGTGAAACCAGTAACGCCGAACCACACAAAACCACTGGATCACGCTATTTATGCTTAATTTTTTCTGTTCCAGCCACCACAGAGAATAAGGTACTTCAATTTCTCGTCGACACGGGAGCCAACGTAAGCATCCTACCCTACAGCCTATACCAACCCAGCAGTGGATCGGAAACTCAGAAGCTCGTGACGGCAAATGGACAGGATATCCATACCTACGGGAGACATACGATCAAATTCCAGTTCACAGGGATAAAAAAAAATTCAAGTGGAGCTTTATACTGGTCGACGTCCAGAGACCGATTTTAGGATCAGACTTCCTTTCTTACGAGGACATCACTGTCGACTGCAAAAGGAATCAAATCTCAACAAGAAACCACACTATCTCGGGATCAGCGAAGACATGCCACAGTGTCACGCCCTCAGCAAGCGAGGTCACACCGGCATTGAGAATAGAAACAAACGGTCCTGCAATCGCCAAGAAACCAAGAAGAATTGGCAATCACATTCTCAGCTCGATCCGCGAGGAATTCGATCACCTATTAGCAGAAGGCACAATTAAAAGAAGCACGAGCTCCTGATCTTCACCTTTAGTGCTCGTCAAGAAACATGACGGGAGCTACCATGCTTGCGATGACTACAAGCTTTTAAATTCTGTAACACGACCGGACAGCTACTCTCTGTCCAGAATGTCAGACATCCTGGATCGAAGATCCGAGAAAACAGTCTTTTCAACGCTAGATCTAAAAATGTATTTCACCAAAGTCAGATTCATGAGACCGACATCTACAACATGGCCGTAACGACACCCTTCTGGCTATTTGAATACACCACCATGCCTTTTGGCTTACGGAATGCATCCCAGATGTTTCAAAGATAAATGGATGCTTTGCTTCACGGCACTGAAGCCTTCGCAGCCTGCTACATTGATGACATTATAATATTTTCGGACTCGCTCGAGCAACATCAACAACATCTGTCACATATAATGAGCCTACTACAACAGAAATCATTAAAAATAAACGAAGATAAATGCAAATTCAGAGTAACCGAAGTCCAATTCCTTAGCTTAATGATTTTCAAGAGCGGGGTCAAACCCATCCAGAAACGAATTGACGACATCGCAAGCCTCAAAGAACCAAGCGATACAAAAGCGCTCCGAAGGTTCCTAGGAGCAACTGTATATTATCAATGGATGATTCCAAAATTATCCAAAACAATGATCTGCTCTCTAAATCGGACAGAAACAAGAAAATCACACTCAATGCCTCACAAAAACAAGGTTTTACTCAATCAAACAGAAGCTCAACGAAATCACCAATATAGAACCATTCGATCATAACAAGGATCTAATTCTTTGCACTGATACCTCAAAGACAGCAGTGGGAGCAAACCTCAACCATGAAATCAATGGGTGACTTGCATCAATAGCATTCTTTTCACGAAAGCTAACAGTGACCGAAAAAAAATATTCAACCTTTGACAGATAGCTGCTCGCCATATACCTAGCCACCAAGAAGTTCAGAAATTATCTAGAAGGTTGCATCTTTAAGATTCTAACAGATCATAAGCGTCTCTTATACATTCAGTCTATGAAGGAACAATCCAACAGACAATGGAGGCACATAGAATTCCTTAATCAATTCTCGTTTCAGCTTCAATACATAAAGGGCCCTGAAAATATTATTGCAGATTTCCTCTCATGGACATCCGAGAACCAGGAAGATCTGACCGAAATAACGATGATATCCAAATCTGATCTCATCAACGAGCAAGAAAAAGAGAAAAATGATCTTCTATCATACAATAAATTAAAAGTCAGAACAGAGGGAGGAATTCTAATAGACGTAACCAATGGAAAGAAACGAGTCATTTTACCAAGAAATTTTCACCATTCCGAGTTTCAGCGACTGCATGACATCGCTCATCCCGGTGCAAACAAAACCATTGATCTAATCCGATCCCGCTTTTTTGGAAAGGATGAAAGCAGACGTCCGGAAATGGACCGGAGAATATCACAAGTGTCAATCAACAAAAATAACCAGACACACCAAATCAAAACTTGGCAAACTTCCGGACAGAGACAGATTCAAAGTACTACACATGGACATTGTCGGTCCATTACCGATGGTAGAAGGTAAACGCTATTTATTTACATTCATCGACAGGTACTCCTCATGGCCCAAAGCGGTTCCCATCAATGATATCACATCCCCGCTGTATGCAAAGCACTCACCAACACGTGGATCTCTCGCTTTGGACCACCAGAAATCATAATTACTGATCAGGGCAGACAATTTCTCTCGACCCAATTCAAAACCACATGTGAGAGATTCGAAATGGAACACAGGAAAACCACTGCATATCACCCTCAGTGCAATGAGAAGATTTAGCGATTCCACAGAACTCTTAAAAATGCGCTCAGAGCACACAGTGAAACATGCGAACAGACGTGGGTGTGCGATCTACCAATCGTTCTACTCGGATTAAGAAACACGACTATCACTGATTCAAAGGCCTCTCCCGCACATCTCCTCTACGGTTCCTCCACCAGACTTCCAGGAGACATCATCACAGATAACGAGAACCAGGAAACACTACACAGAAGACCACGTCACACGAGCTATAACCGAATTCGGTATTCCAATCGTAAACAAGCAGTTGGCCCGCAAGATCTTTCTACCACAGGCTCTCATAGACTGCAAATACGCATGGATCAAGACCGATAATAGTAGGAGTAAAAGTATGTTCTCCCTCATCCCCCCATGGAGGTCACCCGTTGCCATCGCAACGGTTCCGATCACCTTAGCAACGGTTGCGATCACCCTAGCAACGGTTGAGATCACCCTATAAACGGTTTTGATAACCCTAGTCTAGTCAGAAACGCTTCTGATTGGTTACTGGTTCCCTTAAGAATTTTTAATTATTGTAAGAAGAATAAATTTTATTCCAAATGCCATAGAATTTATTTTGTTTTAAAAGAATATTATTTTATTTTATTCTAAGAATATTTTAAAGAATATTTAATTGTTGTAATAAATATTAAAATACATTTATGAAACTACAAATTAGTCTGCAAGATGAACGACAGAGATATGTAATCAATAAAATAGTAGTATTATAATGTATGTCAGAAATTAGAAAAAAAATAAATATTTTTTTAAAATTTCTTTTAGAGAAAATTAAATAGCATAGTTAATTGTTTATTAAAACCAAAAAAATGCACGATTATGTCTCAGATCAAAAGTTATAGACAATTGTAAAAATGCCAAAAAACTAGGACAAATTTAATAATTATATAATATAATTTCAGTATCAAATTATAATTTAAAAAATCGATTAATTTAAATTTGAATTTAAAATTAATTTAATCACCTACGTAAATTGAAGATGTCTCAGAAATTTCAATTAACGAATATCAAAAACAAACAAATTGTATGGAGAAAGCAGAAGTTAATGACACGATCAAAAATAGTCCAATTAAAAGAAAAATTGGCTAAATACCATCTATGCACGGAGTGGATGTCGATGACAAATCATCATCCTTGTCATCTCACAATCCCCGGAAGGTTATTGGAGATGGTCCCCAACTTGGAGGAGGGCCTAGCCCTGCTAAGTCGCATCGGCTTATGATGGATTAGCATCTCCTTCATTTGGAGAACCGTCTCCCGTTAGGCCTGGAGACACTCATCCAATACTTATTGAGCCAAGAACTGCTCGAGCTCCTGGAGAACATAGAGGTGTTGGAGGAATTTCATATTCTCCATGTCAAAATCTTCTCGAAGATAGTTATAGACTTTTTTACTACCAGCATGGCATAATAGTGTTTGCATCTCTTCAATAAAATCTGTTCGTTTTTCTTTTGGGATCCAATATTTATTGTCCTGAGTTGCCACGATGTCATTTTTAGTGTCCATTTCCTTGTTTTCCCTTTTCTGATATCTTCTACAATTTGTTCTATTTCTTCGTTATTCTTTTGCCATTTGAAACCCTCTGACTCTTCGTTCAATGCAAGAATTCTCGTCTTGATCTTTCCTTTCTTGGCTTCTTCATGCATCGTCTGATATTGGCTACACAATTCGCAAGAATTTCTAGACATCGCGTCAGCATTTGAATGTTTCTCACCTTTCCGATATTGTCAAGATCATTAAGAAAATTTATCCATGTTTGAAACTGTGGTGTAATAGCGTTTTTCGTAGTCATCATAAAAGTGATAGCTTTATGATCCGTTCGTAACAAAAATCTTTTCCCATACAAAAAATGTTTAAAATGTTGATTGAAATAATAAATTGCAAGCAGTTCTTTCCTTGTTACGTAATATCCCAGTTCATGTTTATTCATTTTATGTTACTGCAATTACTCTTTCTATTTCACACGTCTTTCTGTGATAGTACCGCTCCTATTGTATCAAAACGTACATGTGTATCGAGTATAAAGTCTTTTGAAAAATCAGGGTATGCCAAAAATTGGTATCTTAATCATTCTTTCTTTTAATTTTTGAAAAGCTTCATCACATTCTTCAGTCCAAATCAGTTTTTTATCCTTGCTCTTACCACATAAGCCTTCTAAAACCTTTGCATTCTAGCGTAATCCTTTATGAATTTCCTGTAGTAATTCGTCAAACCCAAAAGCTTCGTATATGTTTGAAACGTAATGAATTGAAAATATTTTTATGTTGTGGTACTTTAAAGATTTCAAGTGATCACTGATTGGGCAACCAATCAGAGATAAGATGTTTGTTTCTTATCGATAAAAGAGGACGTATTTTGAATAAAATAAAATTTATGACTGACTTTAATATCAAAATTTTTTAAATTTTTGAAACGTAATCGCCAGAATGAAATCATAATGATGTTAATATGATTGTAGAAAAATTAATATGAATGAATAACGAAATATTCTTTCATTTATTCGTCCGTTCGGCGATATTTCCACTCTTCCATTAAATCATCTCTCCATGATTTATTTTATTAACGCGACCCTGGGTTGTTTTTTGAATACTTTGATCCCTGGATTTACATTTTCATGGTGACAGAACGGCTGGTGACAAAAATGCTGTCACAAAGATATCCCTTTTAGAAACTTTAAATATCTCAAAATTTAACWTAGTTTCCTYTTTTAAAATTTATAAGAAATT
Organism: Girardia tigrina; assembly: GCA_001938485.1. NCBI lineage: Eukaryota > Metazoa > Platyhelminthes > Tricladida > Dugesiidae > Girardia > Girardia tigrina. The sequence goes on along the minus strand of MQRK01188910.1, from coordinate 2,977 downwards.
GTTTTTACTTTTAAAACTAATTTTATGTATCAAAAATCTTCTCGTCATTTGTGATCCCTAACATTTCCAAGCGATGCTGAAGCCGACATAAATGGCGACATTTTATCAAGTTCAAAAATGATTGTTCGGTTTTATAAATCCCAAGAAAAAATGGACACTGACAATTATTTTCGAATTTCCAAATAAACTTAGAGGAATTTGCGAGACGAGTGTTTCTGTTTTGTCGACAAAGTTCTGAGATCTGATGGCATCTAGCTCGTGATTAAATGTAACGATGTTCGTTCGACTGGAAATAAGTCTCAGATGTCAACCCCCATAGCAGTGTTGTCGAATTTGCTATCATTTTCCCGCTCCTTCTACTCCACAACATCTCAACCAAGCTATTGCGTTCCTTGGCCAACATCAGAAATAATATTTAATTTAGTCATAACTAATTTAATTCTATTTAATCTCCCAAAATTAATATTTAATTAAACCTTAATTATAAATATTTAATTTTTATAATCTATTTTAGTTTGAAATTATTTAAATCTCGATCAGCGAAATGAAAATCAACAAATTCCTCATAGTAAATATAGAAACCTTCGTCCGTCTCTTGAAATAGCCGCCTAATGGTTGCCTGTGACACCAAATTAAGAATGTCTTATTTGTCTCTTCAAATATAAATAATCTTTGTTCATTTTTCATAATTAAATGTACGTTAACGTTTTCTTCTGTGTCTCACTTTTTCAAACACATTTACCTTAATAATCTGACATTGATGTTGACATGGTGTTCGTTTCTCAGTACAGCAAAGTAATTTCCTTCTCGGTCTCACAACCTCCTCATACATCTGTAAGACGAACCTGAAACTCTTTCGTCTGCAAATCTTCATCCTTCGTGAAAGACGATTTAAAGTGATTCTATTCTCCATTCTATTCAAAGTCCATTCTCCCAGATGTTCGAAAAGCAACTAAGGATTCTGAGATGACATCGTATTTCCTTAATCTTGTATTTCCACATTATTCGAGCCACAATTTGAAATATTTGTACCAAATTCTGCTAAAAGGATAAGATTTTAATCAAAAGTTTTGAAATTAATTAATATAATTAATTAATATATTAATGTATAAAGGATTCTGTAGTAAAATAATATTTCGAATAAAAAATAAATGACTATTTATTTTGAGTAATAAAAATAATGTATATTAATTGAGATACAATATTGTTGGGGGACACAGCTCCTTTACTAATGGAAAGAATTCCCCTTTGAGGAAGAAAACAGATCCATTTTTAATGGAAACAATGGATTCTCCCTCCTGCAGAATACAAATAATAAAAGACAAATTACATATTTCAATTAAATTGAACAGAATATTGATGACATATTTTGGTTCCTGCCCAAAGGGACAGTGAAGTTCTGAAAGGCTAAAACGTAAATTGGTTTCCTTAAATTATTAATTAGTAAGAACTATAAAAGTAAAATCCAAAATTTTTTGTACCGTAGCCGTTGGTCCGTGGGTGCACTCAATTATGCACAAGAATATAACTTCTTATAAAAAATTATAGTTTATAGATAATATTAACAACATCACAATTTGAATGTACACATTTAATGACAACACAGACAGATTCTTCACAACAATTCTCAGAGAGCATCTTTCTTTGATTGATATAGTTTTTGTTTTTAACTGTCAACCATATTTAAACAGGCAAGGTTGAATAGTTCTTTTTTAGACAATTTTTCTTTGGTTAGTATATTCACAAGTTCCTCTGCTTTTTTGTATGTTTCTTCTGGGTTGGAGAATCCCCACCGTAAGTTAACCAACTCCTTCATTCTATCCAGAAGGGATTTTTCTTTAGTAAATGCAGCCTTCAATTTTTCTTTGTCATTTTTACCGTTCATCTCTGAATATTTTTTATTGCCGACGGTGGCCTTCAAGAGATCAGACACATTGGAAAAAGCTCTGCAAATGGCGCAAGACCACATGAGCGCACAAGAGGAAAGAGACGAGGAGGAAAACCAAATTTATGCCTTGGACAATATCACCTTATGAGATGACGAAGATAAAGAGATTCAAAAGGCACATATACCACGAGGACACGAACTGAATTGAACAATTAAAACTAAACCCAATATTTACAACAATTACCAAGGACAATCAAACCCAGGATGGAGGAACGATATCAATAATCGCGGACGAGGACAAAGCAACCGTGGAAATTACCGAAGAAGAGTTCAAAATTATCCTCCATATAATCAAGGACATTCTGGAGAATAAAGCGCGTAGCAACATACACAAGTTTGGTAAGGCAAACCAGCAGAGCCCACAATTTCATCAACATGGAGGGAAAATAGGGAACTAATGCAAACTGTAGTGTCCTATTTTATATCTACTCTTTATTTCTTTTGTATGTGACTCAGCTTTCGTCATTGTTTTTTCACGTGTTGTATATTTTTTTGTTTATGACATTTGTCTTTTTACGTGAGTTGTACATACTCTGACAACATGTGATTTTTTATTTTTGTTTTTTATTAGTATTTCAGTTAGTGTAGCGGCGTGAATGTTTATATTTTCATTTGTGATTTATTTTTTTTATTAATATCTCCTAAAG
>MQRK01188895.1:709-22039 GCA_001938485.1 Girardia tigrina | reverse complement strand
TTGAAGCATGTGACTTGTTTATGCCACATGTTACATCACTTATGTGAAACAATACGACAAAATTGTACAAAATTAGATTCTTTTATGGCAGATTTTAAAAGAATTTTTATTAAAAATAATCAGGAGGAATTTATCAAAAATACACAAATAAAGCTGTCAAAATTCCCTGTTTTGACAAGGTGGGGTACATGGATTGAATGTGCATCGTATATATTTAAAAACTATGCAATACTTTTGAATTTTTTCAATTTAAACCCAACCATTTATTGCCAACTAAGTATTGTTTTTGAAAATGAAACATTGATCAATCAACTACGATTTGTGAACAACTGTCAATTTATAACAGAGGCAATAAATAAACTTGAAAATGAAGCAATTCGAACGGAAGAACAGGTCAAAATTTTATTGAAAGTAATTTCCAAAGTGCATGAAGATGTAGTACTGGTAAAGAAAATGAGTGCATTGATAAAAAAGAATCCAGATTTAAATTTCTTTTTAACATATAATGCAGTTACATGTGGGATTGAAGAAAAATTATTTGAATATGTTCCACTTGTTTCTGCTTCAGCTGTGTGAGATATTATAGAATTAAATTAATTAAATGAAATATTACGCAATCACCAAATTTAGAATAATTCTAAATTTGTATTATATAACAATTACGGGGTCGAGAACAGAGTTAACCTTTGACTCTCCATTTATTCTGTATATAACTGATGTATGTCTGTTTGTGATTTAGTTTATTTAAATATATTTTAGTACCGATCTTTTGTCTTCTAACAAGCTGAAAGATCTTTTTCACTTTTAAAAATTTTGTTCACTGAAAGAAGAACCAATTTAACTCCAGATAATCTCGAAAAGTTGTTAATTTTGTATAACAACAAATAAATGTTTTATGTTGGTATTTTTCATTTCATTATATTTTACCGTAATTTTACCTTATTTTTACCGGAAATTATACCGGAAATTTGACATTTTTTACCGTAATTATTCCGCTCTCTAGTGCATTGGTAATGCTTGAAAAACGTGGTTGTTTTTATAAAAAAATTTTTTATTAATAATATTATATTTTCTTAACCAAATTTACAGTTTCTTAGAATTAACAAATAAGAACATTTGATGAGTTAAGTGTTATTTAAGTTTTCTAATACTGAAAATGGATTATGACATAAAAATAAAGTGAGTCTAAGCTTCTAGTAACAGAAAAGTTGAATATTATAAAATAAGATCGCAAAATAAATTTTCTTATTTTCGAAAAAAAATTAAAAATTGGATGAGCGAACTTTTCCGCAAATGGAATTTCCTTTATTTTTTTCAATGAATCTTTAGTTTATATTTTATCATTACTATTTTTTGTTAACAATTATTTGGAAAACTAAAACTTTGAAAATCAAATATATTGGAAAAAAATTATTATTATTAATGTTTTACTATTGTCAGTTAATAATTTGGCATAACAGTAAAAAAATAATACAGAAGTAAAAAATAAAAATAACTAAAGGTTTGTTTTTGGGAAAGTGTGTGGGAAAAACCCGACAAACAATAATTTTTTAAATAGAATGTTTAAAAAAACATACTATGTTAGTTGTGTTTGTATCGCTTTCAATATTAGAAGTTGAAGTCATGATCGTAAATGTTTTATTTTTTGAAAAGTTTTGAATTAGAAATACTTTAGTGTTTTGTAATTTTGAAATTATAATATTAAATTTGAATTATTTGGCGAGATAAATGTTACAAACTCCTCATATACACAATAAATTTACTAGAAATTTATCAATAAAACATGAATTAAACTGATGATATTGATATAAGTAGCCTCAAATAGATTTAACTACTAAAGTAGTTCGTTTTAGTCGAAATTCATGTACTTCCATTTTATGACATATCTGGTTTCTAATTCAAAAATAAACCATTTCTAATACAATATAACTTTTACTCGACAGACAAAAGAACTTATCATTTCATCAAAAAACACTGTATCAACTGCTAGTTTGGCATTACTAAATTGAAGTAATATCGATAGCAAATTAATTCTACTGACAAGTCTGAATATGTAAATTTATGATTTTAGGTATTTTGTGGATGTTTTAGGAGTTTTTATTGAATAGAAAATCGAAAAAAAAACTATTAAAACTATTAGTTTAAGAGATATCTACAAAATGTAAGGAAAAGTAAAAACAAAAGGTTTATTTCGAGGATTTTAGCTGATATTTTTAATATTGAATTTCAATAATTTTACTTATTGTGGAGAATGCTTAAATACACAAAAATCACTACTCTATGGATGGGCAAACTTCAAAATTGTATGATCGACTTAAATTTTTATTACTTAACTGCGATCGACTTTTTCATGCAGATATAATAGGACAGCTTGTTAATTTATTGTATTATATTAGTTATTATTGTTACAAAATGTAATTGTATAATAATGTTTGGATGCAAATGCATGAAATTCCATTTTATTGCAAAGCCTTGTAAAATGAGATTTGTATTCACTAAGACCCAGTTAAATAACTGACATGAAATGGTCTTCGATCAAAGAATTTCTAAATTGTGATTTAGATAGAAGAATGCTTCTGATAAATAAGTGAAATCAAAAAATGCAAATATCCTCACAATAATGAATGTATTTCTCCTGGTACTAAGTTTCAAAAAGATTTGTCTTTTGCACTTCTTTTCGTGATATTTGATTTTATTGTTGACATTCCGAGACTATGTTTGGTGAATTCCATCAGAACTTATGAGCTAGATTTTATGAAATCTTGAGATCGAATTGTATAAACGAAAATGAAATAAAATTTAAAACAGGTTTAAAAACATCGAGAATTGACAATCATCTCAAATTCTTGATTAATATTGTCTATTTCAAAACAAATCTTTTCAAAGTTATATTGACCTTTAGTTACATAAATATTTGAATTCATCAAAATAAAAATATTAATTAATATTAACCAGCAAAAAAAGTGTATTTATAAAAAGAATTCCAACATAACAACCTTGCAAACAAAATTGAATTTCTTATCGACTAATTCGCTCATATTCAAATTCACTGAATAATCCATTCTCTTGAATTTGTAAATCGTGAATTACTGTGAACTCAAAGTCTCCAAAAACGGTCGTTCCAATAGCCTTTCGACAGAAACTTCAACATGATAAACTCAACAATAACCTTTAAATCGAAATTCTATAGATCCTGATAGTATGCAGAGCCGAGGCCGTTTTGAAGACATTGTCAATTCGTTCATTGGAAAATGATATTGGTAATTCGCATTTGAAAAAAGTGAACACCTTCATAATAGGTTTTTCAGTAAATTTATACGTTATTGTTGAGTTTATCATGTTGAAGTTTCTTTCTAAAGGCTATTGGAACTACCGTTTTTTGAGACTTCGAGTTCACAGTAATTCATGATTTACAAATTCAAGAGAATGGATTGTTCAGTAAATTTGAATATGATCAATTTGAAAAAGGTGAACACCTTCATAATAGGTTTTTCTGTTAATTCAAATTTTAAAATATTGAACAGTATTCAATTTTTCAAAAGAAAAATTCTTAACACAATTCAATTTTAATTTTTTAAACAACGTGTTGAGAAGGACGAAAATACGATTTTTGGCATTGAAAAAAAATGTTGTACCATATTAATATTTGAAGATATTTTAGTGAAAATTCAAATTGTGGCATTGTGTATTCAAATAAAAGAATTTTCAACCGTTTATTTATTTTACTAAACATTTTTAATAATACATCTCAGTTTGATAAAGTATCCACATCAATAAAGTAATGTCACCATCACCATTATGATTATTGTAATTTTTATAAATAGCATGACTAATATGAAGAAACAATTAACAGAAGTCACCTTTAATTTCATTCATTCATACAATACATTAAAATTTATTAATGTTCTATGTGTCAGTCTCTTAGAAGACTGGTCTAATTAACCTTCAAAATTCAGATTAGTTTTTTATCTCTTATTTGAAATGTTTTACTATCAATGCTATTAAATACGAAATACTTAGGCTGTCCCAAAAGTCCTCAGGTGGCCTTTAAAAACACACTAATATTTTACCAAATTTGGACTGAATATTATTCAGACTGTCATAAATACTGTATTAAAATTCCAAAGTATAAAATTTGAAACTTACCAAAAAAATAATATTATAAACCAACAAAAAATATTAGATGCAACGAATTAAAAAATGTATTTAAAAAAATATTTTAAAAATTTCTTAAGCAACACATATTCACCATTGTTGTCAATAACCAACTGACAATAGCTAAAAAGTTTATCTAGTTGATTTTTTAATGTTTCTGTTGATAAAGAATTAAAGAAGAATTTACAAGCTTCTTCAATTTCTTCATGTGATTTGAAAACATGATTTTTAAAACTTCTCTTCATTTTTGAAAACAAGAATCTGTCGCACAGATTAAAATCTGGACTATAGGGCGAGTGATAAATTTTTTCAATTTGTCTTCTTTCAAAAAAAGGAGGTGTTTCTTTGCTAGAATGAGGTCTTGTATTATCGTGCCACCACTTACGTTCCTTTAACTTGATGCTGTTAGATCTAAGTTTCCGCCATTTTTCACCGGTGTCATGAACAAAGTTCACATACGTCTCGGAATCAATCTTGGTATCATATGGCAGTGCTTTTACATTGAAACGTTTGTTGCAGGTAAAGGTTACGAAAACAAGAGATCTTGTATCAGTCATTGGCGATGGCTTTATCACTTTTGGTGGAACAACATTAGAAGGAATCCAAACTTTGTGATCTTCTTTCTTTCCTCTACCTTAGAAAAAGACCCATGTCTCATCCTCGATCGCTATGTTGGAATATGCTTCATCACCCATCTGTGAAATTACATGGCGTATATGCTTTGCAGTGGTAATGCGTTGTTGTTTATTAGCAGCAGAAAGTTAGTGAGGGACCCAAACAGAGTAAACTTTTTTGTAATGAAGTTTTTCACGCAAAATTTTGTGGACTGTATTTTTGCCTAAAGAAAGTTCATTTTCAATATAACGCAAAGACACATTTACTTCTTTGACTGTTTTAATCTTTTCATCGTCTATTAATGACGGCCTGCCACTTCTTGATGAATCGTCGAAGGACGTCCGCTTTTCTTTTTTTAAAATCAGTCAACCATTGTTGAATAGTTTTCAGTGCTGGGTGATTTGCGTCTTCCCATGCCTGCTGAAGTTGCTGAAGAATTTCTGAAGCAGAGAATCCTCTTTTACTTTGAGTTAGAACAAAAAAACGTTGGCAACATTTTATTTGGTTCCATTGTTAAAAACCGCTTGATTTGAATTCGCTGCACTTTTAAAATTTCAATACTTTAATAAAACAAAATTTTACTTTTTTTTTAATTTATGCTTTGAAATTTTAGCACAGTATTTATGACAGTCTGAATAATATTCAGTCCAAATTTGGTTAAATTTGGTAAAATATTAGTGTGTTTTTAAAGGCCACCTGAGGAATTTTGGGACAGCCTAAGTATAATTCTATTTAATCATTAAGAACGATATTTACGATTTCAGTCAATTATTTGACTTGTTTTCATTAGTTTCACCATGTTTCATTCAAGAAGTATCTATGATAAAATGGTATATAAAGTCCTTTCAATCATTTTAAGTCTCTAAATGATAAAGTATTAAGATAACGATTCTGTCTAAGGAAGACATTATAATACTTGTAATATCGAATTTCGAAATTCAATAATCAACCGTTTTGTTATGTACGACTGATTTGTGTAGCATGTGGAGCGGCACGTAGGTTGGATTACCCCCTATCTATTTCTTGAGGACCATTGAACAGACCTCACTAATTTTAAGACTCCGAAAACTTGTGGTCCTGTAACAATAATACAAGTTTTAATTGATTTTATCAATGTAAATTATTGTTTTTTTTTTAATTTTACATATTTTTTATTGGCAAATAAAACCATTTCTATAATGCCTCAGACATCGGAGAAGTGGCAGGAGTGGCCGAAGGAACTTTGAATGTCGTGTATAAATTGATGCGGCCACACGCGGAGAAGTTATTTCCAGCGAATGTCAACCCAGTTGTCCCCTTGAATCAGCTACCGTCGTTTTAGACAGAATTTTTAATATATCAAAACTATTTCATATTTGCATTACTCTTACTTTGAAGTGTGTGTCATTGTGCGTGTGTGTGTGTGTTGCTTTCTGTCATTTCTCTTGTATTTGTGTTTGCATTCGATTGAAGTATGAGAATTCTCGTGGAGATTAATGGAAATCTGTTGTTACGCTGATATACAAAGTGTTTCATTGTATTTGTAATATTTAGATTGGTTGTTAACTGTTGGGTGTTTGGATATTTATTGTTTTAGGTTCGGTTGGTGTATTCTATCATTGTAAATTATGGAAATATATTCTTTTAATTTGCTTCACTGTTTCTGCTATTACTCCTTACATATGTATGCCATGAGTGAGTTGCCTTTTGTCGTATTCGGTATCACCAATACAATGACTGTTGTGACACTTATACGTGATTTAACATTCAGTTTCGTAGGCGAAATCGCAGTTCCAATTATTTTTAAAGTTTTAACCATCATATGTAAATTATTTTATCGACTCATTGTAGTTTATAGTTCTCAAAAAATCAGTGGCAGATTGTGAACTATTTAAAAATAAGAAGGATTAAAATTAGTGCTCAGTGTAAAATGATTTTTCATTTAGGATTGAACATGGTATTCTTTTTAAACTATTAAGGTGAGAATTCTCTTCCCGGTGTCGTATTTCAACAACTTGTATTTGCAATGGTCAAGTATACAGTAGTAGTTTTGTACAAAATTTGTCAACAATTTTCGTTTTTGTAACTGTTCTTGTTGTTCCATTAGAAAAATGATTTTACTGTTCTTTCTGTAGTCAATATGAAAGCGTCGTGTCTCCGGACAGCCACTATAGTAACTACAGATTATTTCAATCCATCAAAATCGGCTTTATGATACCAAAATCTTCATTGGCTTGACAAATGATTTTATTTTATTATTTTTATTTTCTATAACAGATCGTAGTAAAATCTAAACCACCTGCCTACTCTAGAGCACTGCAACGCTTTTAAACAGCACCTATTCAGAGAAACAAAAAGAGTACTTCAAATAGTTGATAAAGTATTGATAACGAAAGAAAACTGAACAAAAGATGAATACCCAGTTTTATGGGTAGTGTTACAGTGAAAACAACACGAATGAAGTTATGAATTATAATCCGATATTGGGAGGATTTTGATTAGAAATGTGGATTCGTTAAAACTATTTAAGCTCAGGGCAATGTGAATTTCGATGATGTATTGTGTCAAGCTTTTCCATGTTTGTTTTGGTATTGCCTACCCTACTCTGAAGCTCGACTGGATTTTTTTAATGCTTAAGATTTAGGTATTTCGAAAGGACTTGCAAATATATAATCTTGATTTATTATACTGTTTTCTAAAATGAAAATTTAAAATGATTTAATTCAAATATCAAAAAGTGATTTTAAATATTATTTTTTTTAAAAAATTAAAATTTCATTTTCAAAAGGTTTATTTTGTTGGGTATACAAATAAATCTCATTTTATTTTTATTTATATTCAACTACTAATCTGACTCCAAATGAACAAAAGGATTCTTCCAACAATAATATATGAAGAATGAACAAGACCTTTTAATAATAATTTATTCTGTAAACAACAATTGAATTACAAATATAAATTCAACTCTATCAGTACACTACAATTCAAAGATCAAACTTCGATTAAACAGTTACAACAACTTTTTAGTTCGAGCGATGCTAGAATGATTTATTTAAAACTTATCTTCTCTTTTACAGGATACTAAAAACTTTCTATTAATTCTTTAAAAAAAAAATAACAATAATGGAAACAAACAAGTTTCAAAAAAAAATAACAATAATGGAAACAAACAAGTTGACCACGCATAAATTTTTGAAATTAATTTTCTTCGAGTGATCAAATGGGCGTCTGAAACTGAAATAACTATTGCTTATATGCTAGTTTTCCCTAACCTTGAAAATTAAATAACTAAAACAAATCTCAAAATGTTTACAAATATTTTATAAATTTTATTAAAATACTATTATATTAATCAAAAAATTATTAATTTTAACCAGCGAATTATTTTAAAATTTTTTATTAGATTTTAAAATTTAATTTATATTTTTCGGAACCCCAACAATTTCAACTGTGAAAAATGATTTATTATTTCTAAACTAAAGAATTTTATTCTGATAAAAAGAATTAAGCAGTCGGTACTTTTAATTTCAATGAAAGACCCTGTCTATGAATGTAAGCTTTACTACTGATTGTCAAAGGATGATCACCAAATATGTGCCTAGTGAAAATTTAAAACCAAGGTGTGAGTTTTCTTTACAATTCCAAAGTACTTGTTACATTTGAATGTTGTGTTATTAATATTTGTATGGCTTAAGTAAATTTCATATATTTCAATAACAAATGACATGAATTTTAAAATTTTTATATTATGCTTTTTAAAAAGCGGTAGTGCCCTTCTTAAAAAAATATAAAATAGTTAACCTTTATCCTGCTTTTCCTTGAACTTCATTTTACTTATTTCATCTATTGTTATATTTTCAATTGGAAAGACATTATATAAAGATTTATTAAGATATTTTTAATCGGAATAAAAAAATATAATGGGCAAAAGTTAAAACGTTAAAGTTAATCAGAAACTAATTTATTCAAATTTAGATTTAATAATCAAATCTTTAAATTATTGAAAATTTTAAATAATTTTATTTTTGTAAATTTTTAAATAATTAAATCATATTAATGTTTTTAAATGATTATAGTTACGTTTTGGTTTCTTTAAAATCCATTTTCAAAGTCAAATCAAAACTATATTTTAAACCGCGTACAAAAACTATATATTATTTAAACAAACAATATTTAATACTTAATCAATCACACATAACTCTCCCCCTCTTCAAGAACCCGGCCAGCGTTTGAGCCATTCAATGCGCCTTCTTTTCACCCCATTTGAAAATTGAATTTTAACCTGGTGTGGCGAAATGAACCTGAGGATCTTGTACGGTCCTTCGTATTGGAAATCGTTCTTGTTTCTCTTTGTAGGATCCACCCGGACGAGTACCATCTATCCCTCTCTGAAATATTTCTTCCCTCGACTTTCTTTTTGGTACATCATCATTTTCTCAGATGCCGCATCTGCATTGTCTCGAACCTCTTCAGTGATCTGATCCTTGTCGTAAGTTTTCGTTCCAGACACCGAATGGATGTTTATTTTCCGGCCGTAAACGATCTCGAAAGGTGAGAATTTAGTCGAATCTTGCGCAGTTCCATTGAGACTGAATTCAATCCGAGGCAACAATTCATCCCAATTTTTCTCTGTACATTTACCTTTCAATGATGTCGCGATCATATCTCTTACTATTCTTATCACCTGTTCCACTAAACCATTCGACTGATGTTGATATGGTGAGCTAAATTCTTGTTTTATCTGTAATTGTTCCAAACTCTGGCTCATACATGCACTCAGAAATTGTCTACCGCGGTCTGTCAAAATACTAGATGGATTGGCGAATTTATAGATCCAATTGTGCAAAATGCATTTAAATATAGTGCGCTCATCTTGCTTGGAAACCGCGTTCACACTGACTAACTTACTAAATCGGTCTATAATGACTACCAAATATTTTTTGTTGAAACTTTGTACATGTGGACAACATCTACCACTATCTGATATAAAAAGTTTTGGCTCTTCCGAGGGCATAGAATTTCTTTCGTTCTGGATTGATCAATTTTTCGCTTTGCACAAACGTAACACTTATTGATACATTCTTTTATGCACTCATACATGCCGTGCCAATGAAAATTGTCCTGTAAATACTTGAATATTTTCTTAATTCCCAGATGACAAAGATCGATGTGAACACTTCTAACGAATTCTTGTGCATAATTTCTGTAATCATCGTTAGTAGACCATTATTTTGCTCAACCATCAATAATTCATTTGAAATGACGAAACGGTCTATTAATTTGCACAGATAGCTTCCTTTGAAAACATCAGAAAATTGTTTATTTCTATCTGCCAATACTTCCATTGTTTCCCTGATGACTGCATCACTGCGCTGTTTGTTTTCTATCGTCCCCATCATATTACTTATTCCATAAAGAGAATTCAGGTATTTGACTTTTGATTTTTTTGATTTGGCCTCGATATGATTAGTTTCACATTGTGAGCAAAGTGTCTGCTTAATACGAGACAAGCCATCTGCATTATTGTGTTCTTCACCCTTTCCGTATTGAAGAGTGGAGTCATATTCAGACAAATTTGCCAGCCATATTTGAAATTGTTGGTTTATCGGTTTCTTCGTGGTGTTCATTAAGACCAAAGCTTTGTGGTCTGTGCGGGCAATGAACCGTTTCCCGTATAAATATTGCTTAAAATGTAAGACGTATTCATGAAGAAACAGAAGTTCCTTTCTTGTGCCGCAATACCCCTTCTCATGCGAGGTCAGGTGTCTGGACCCGTATGCAATGACTGTTTCTTCTCCAGTTTCCGTCAATTGGCTCAGCACCGCACCGATTGCACTAAAAAAGTACGATTTAATCGAGGATAACTCAAGATCGGAGCGTTGCACATAGCTTCTTCTAATTTCTGGAAACTCTCTCGGCATTCTATTGTCCACTGCAATTTCTTACCGCATCCCGATATTGCCGCATGAAGTGGAATAGTAATCTTGGCGTCATCTCGAATAAATCGGCGGTAATAGTTTGTGAGACCTAAAAATGACCGAAGTTGAAAAGAACACTGCGGTTCCTCCGTGTTTTCAATCTCTTTGATTTTCATATTATTCGTCTAAATACCTTCTGCATTTATGGTGTGACCCAAAAAAACTAACTCATCTTGATGAAACTGACATTTTTCCGGATTTATTTTTAACTCCCATTGAGTTAACTGCCGAAATACTTCTCTCAGAACATTGTCATGGTCCTCTAGCGTTTTACCATACACCAGAATATCATCTAAATAAACAAGTACTCCTTTGAAAATCATACCTTCAAGCATCTCATGCATTAACCACTGAAATGTCGCTGGTGCCGTTGACAGACCGAATGGCATCCGATTGAAGCAAAATTGTCCTTGTTTAGAACTAAACGCTGTACAAAGTTTAGATTCCTCCGACAAATCAACTTGGTAATATGCTTGACCCAAGTTTATTGATGAAAACCACCGCGACTCTGACAAAAAATCCAACAGTAAATGAGTGTCGGGCATCGGAAACGAAACTTTGTCCGTCACAGCATTTAACAAACGATAGTCGACGCATATTCTTATGGAGCCATCTTTCTTACCCACGATTACCAGCGGTGAGTTCCATGGACTTTTGTATGGCCGAATAATGTTCGACTGCAATAAATTATGTATCATTTTATCAATCTTACTCTCCAAATGCATCAGTTGTCAGCGGGGATGTTGGCTTATTGGTACATTTCTTGTCACAATGTGATGTTGGATCTTCCGAGTATGTCCCAAATTAAACTTTGAAACCATGAATATATTTCCAAATTCACAGATAAGCTGTTGAAGAGCTTTCTGTTTGTGATTCTTGTACCGTTCCAGGGCTAAACTCGTCCGCTCCTCATCGGTATGAGTATTCTTCAATAAATCTGCGTCAATATTATTAACTTCTAATAGTTGTACTACAAACATCTGCATAGTCTCAATACCAGCAATGAACGGTGGATGTATCTTTTTCACAGCGACCACCTTGATTTTCTTCAACTTTTTGTTCCAACGAATATCTAATAAAAAAACATCCATGGGCATTTCCGTACAGGTCGAAAACACACCACGTAATCGAACTCCTGATTCTGAAAGTCTCGGTTCTCCAATCTTCTGCCAATAATCTTCATTCATCACCATAACCGATGCTCCTGAATCCCACATCTCTAAACGAACACCTTCCACCTCTACAGTACTCCACATTCTCCCGTCAGTTGACTACCGCATCTAATCCCGCTCATCCACATTCCGATTTTGGTCTCATCATTTATTCCAATCCCATTGACGAAATGTAAGCAACGGGATCGCTCCGGTTTTTTTTCGGTTCAATATCATGTAAAATTAATTCATCCCGGATTGGGCTGTGTCGTGAATTTCATTGTGTAGGACTAATCCGGTTGGAAAGTCCCTATCTAGGAATCTCTCATCCTTTGATCTTCTGGGACTAAAATTAGACTGCAGAAATTGCTTTGTTGTTTGGTATTTCACAGCTTGCGCATAATTTTGGGGATTCTTCTGCTTGATATTTGTCTTATTATTAAGAGCACTTACTTCCATTTTCTCATCTTCCGAGATCTCTCGGTTCTCGTAGACTTTCGCCAGTGTCCTCATATCTTCTCTCTTCATTTCCGGTTTCAGAGCCAGTGAAGTCCTCAGACCAGTACTACGCACCCGTTTCGTTAAACACTCATTTAAAATTTGTTCCCGACTCAACTCTGAGTCTAAGACACTGTTAATTAGTTTCTTCACCCGAATTTCAAACGTGGCAAATCTCGCTTTTGGCTCTTGCTTGACATTCTCCAGTTCTATGAAATTATCTAAGATTGACTTCTTCATCATAAATGCGTCACGAAACCATTCTCGATCTACCACCTGAGTCATTTCATCCGTTTTTGAATCCTTCCATAATTCCCCAGCTTCTTCAGACAATAATAAATCAAATGCACTCACAAAAGGCAAGTCATTTGATGACAACCATTCCTCGATATCCTTTAGCCATTTTACCGCTTCTTGCGAATCTCTACCCTCAAACTTAGGGACATTGAAATTGAGAATTTCTTGAGAATTCTTCGGCAGCGACACAAGCAAAATATTTCTTTGTTGGCTTCTCGTAATTGCATTGATATTGCGTGGTCGCCAGTTACGTTTTTGGTTTCTTTAAAATCCATTTTCAAAGTCAAATCAAAACTATATTTTAAACCGCGTACAAAAACTATTTATTATTTAAACAAACAATATTTAATAATTAATCAATCACACATAATTATTATAAAAATAATTTTATTTTAACCAATAACATTTAAAGTAAATATTTTAAATAAAGTAATTCGTTTCAAGTTAGTTCAGATTTTGGATGAACATTGGTATTAAACATTGATAGATGAATTTCAGCGAAGGCATTATTACGGATTGTCATAAAGATGATCCAAATTGTGATTGCAATAAATGTTGTTACAAATATGTGAGTTCTCTTAACACACAATAACATTAGGAATACTTATAAATAATCAAACATTTTAAAGTTTCAAAAATTATTGATTTAATACAAATGATCTATAAATATACTTATCATGCTTCGTATTTACTTTGATTTTGGTGCAAGGTCTTGATGATTATAATAATCAGTAATATAATAGCTCATTGTGACTATTTTAAGATAATTTAATTTCTTAATGTTCAACACGAATTCTTTGCCTAATACATTTGATGATTCTATAGTCTAGAATGGAATTAAATATATCTTATATTATATTTTAAAATTATTTTTATATTTTATTTGTTTATTCTTTATCTTTTTCACTACTCTATAATTGATAAACAATAATACAAAAGTTGCTCATTATTGCCATTTCAAATGCCCAATTGTCCCCCACCACTTTAAATTTAAATAATGTTATCACAAATTATATTTAAAATTAGAGACGAATGTGAAATAATTTACGATTAAATCTTACTATTATCTTCCTTCAACAAAAAGAATATTGCCTATTCATTATCATGATATAGAATAAAGTTTTAATCCTTCAAATTTATTCAGTTTAATCTTTTTTAGTTTTAAATTTGGTATAAAACAATGATTTAAAAATAGACACTAGAATAATAATGCATTTTTTCAAAAATCATTTTGTAAAACAAATATAATTTTATATTTAAAGTATTGTTAATGAAATATTTGTCATAATTAATTGGAAGCTGCGGTAACCTAGTGGTAGAATTTGGAGTATCAATTCTGGGAAACACAGTTGCATATGAAAGTCTAAAGAAAATTTTCATGATTAGTGGTGATGGATATATTTCTGGGAAATTTGCTATTTTGTGAAGCCTGTTGTCTCTGCTGCTCTTACAAGGGATTCTTCTTTTTGTTCGAGTATCCGGTGGGAGTTGGCGTAGCATCTGTTTGATTGAGTAGCAGATAGTAATGTTGGGTATTCGAAATAATTTTTGTTAAAAACTTTAAACAAGCTTTCAAATATAAATGTCTGACTCCTTTTCAAATGGTTCTTCCAACTTTTTAATGAATATAATAGTTTGATTAACCCTCCTTGAGGTTTCTATCCAAATAAATCTCGTCGGAGATTAGTTTCCAAATATTAATAATAGTAAAAGAAACTCAAACGAAATCGGATTTAAAACATTATTCGATTGAATCACAGAATTCTTTCGGAATAGTACAATGTATAAATAACTATGGAGGATTCCAAAATATAATTCGCAAATTTTTCGATATAAATTTTTAAACCGAAATTTGTTTAAGTTTTAAGTGTGAGCCATATTTTAAAGATTTGATTGTGGGTAATAAGGTAAAGAGTGTGACTGTGTTATGTTCATACCTGAACAAAATCGTCGAAATTCCGTTGACGTAAAATACGAGGCATTATATGAATGAATCTTTTCTGGTTTTCACATATTTCGAGATCCATTGATTTAATAAGGACTTTATAATTGTACTCGAATCAATTTTCTTAATATGAATTAAAGACAGATATTTTGAGAAATAGTCGATGATACCTAATACGTAAGGATTACCATCTTTAGTACAGCGAAAAGGATCACAAATATCTATTCCAATCATTTGAAATGGTTGGTTTATGAAAAATCTCTGAAGAGGAGCTTTATCCCGACCGTTTTTTCCCTTCATTCTTGAGTATGCTTCACATTTTGTAACGTAATTCTTTATATCTGTAGTCATATCTGGCCAATAAAATTCAATTTTCATTGCATTTAAAGTTCTTTCAATTCCAACATGACCTAACAATTTATGCATTTTATGAATCATATAGAATCTTTCAGGTTCCGGAACTATTAATCTGTATGCATCTTTGTCTAATAAATAAAGTAAATTTCCTCTAAGGCGTAAATCTGGTAATTTAGACAATAAAGTTCAAAATCCTTTGTTTTCTTGAACATCTTTGTGTAGACTTTTTATATCTATTTCTTTTTTCAATATTTTGACAATCGAAATAATAATTACGTCTTTAAATTGATTGTCATCACTAATAAAAAGCCTGCATATCGTTTTTTCTATATTTGATTTATTTGAATCCTCATCGTTAAAAACTTTTACTTTTCTTTTTTTAAGGGGTTCATTGTGTTTCATTGTACATTGTTCACCGTAGCCTAACCTGGAAAGAGCATCGGCATTAACATGATCCTTCCCTTTCCGGTATTCTATGACCGTATCGTTAACTTCTAGTTCAGATTTCCTTACACAAAATTTGGAATTGTTCGGACTATCCCATTTTAGAAACCATTTTAAAGCTTCATGGTCAGTTCGAACTGTAAATTTTTGTTCCAATAAATAATGCTTAAATTTTAATACAAAAGTATAAATTGAAAAAAACCCTTTTCTAGTAATTCAATATTTTCTTTGGCTTTTATTCAATGTTTTTGAGGCAAAGGCCCCTACTCTTTCTGAACCATTCTAAATTTGTGATAATACCGCTCCTATAGAATTTTGGGATGTATCTGTATCGAGAACATTGCATCCATCACGTATCGGTAAGGCTAATACTTACGGAAAGGATAGTGCTTCTTTAAGTTTATTAAAATCATTATTTTTATCATCATCCCAATCAAATTTAGCATCTTTTTGAATCATTTGTGTTAAAGTCTCCGATAATATAGCATAATTCTTGATAAATCTCGTATAATAATTGCACAGGCCCAAAAAAGGGCAACTCTTTAACGCACATAGGTATAGGCCACTGTTTAATTGCTGTTATTTGATCTGGATCTATTCTTACTCCATCAGCATCAATAACCCAGATAGTGCACTCTGGTCTTCAAAATGCAACACTTTTCTGGTGACAGTTTCAGGCCAGCTTCTTTAATTCTCTGGAGTACTAAGCTTAATCGATCATTATGTTGTTTTATGGTTCTTCCGAAAATCAGAACATCGTCCAAATATATTACACACTTACTCCAATTCTCTCATTGCAGAATTATATTCATCATTTTCTGGAAGGTGGCAAGAGCAGAGCATAGACCAAAAGGCATTCTTGTAAATTCAAACTGATCATGTTTTGTTGTAAAGGCCGTTTTTTCATATCATCAGACTAAATAGGGATTTGATATTAACCACTAGATAAATCGAACGTTGAGAAGTATTTGGCCTCTCCAATGGCATCAAATATTTCTTCACTTGCTGGAATAGGATAAATTTGGCGATCTGTTTTAGAATTTAAACCTCTATCATCCACACAATCTTATATTTTTGTTTTTCTTTTTTACAATTACGAGTGAAAAATTCCACCGTGAATTACTAGGCCTTTTTATTCCAGCATGTTCTAGCTCTTTTACTTTAGAATTAACCACTTCCTCCAAACCGATTGGTCTTCTTCTAGGCTTAAAAGCTATAGGTTTAGCTTTTCCAGTATCAATTTTATGCTCTATAACATTGGTAAGACCCACATCTAACGAGTATTTCCTAAAAAATAACTATATTTTTCGTTATGATATGCATTGTTTTATTTTTTACACTGTCCGCCATATCATCCATATTTTTCTCAATAATAGAACATATATCTGTCAATCTAGATATTTCTCTATGTTTTGAAATCTCGGATAAACTACATATGTTTCTTTTAGTATTATGATTTTTGTCATCTCTCCATTCTTCAGCGTATCAAGTACTGAACACGTATGTAGCGTTTTAGAACCTCCATCTGACATATATAGCCGGACCCAGATGGAGCCATCTTTCAGCGTTACAATAGATTTTCCAATTAATAAATTTTTATCCACCATTTTTGCTTTGTCGCCAGTAAAAATCATATCTATTCCGCACCTTGATAACTTCTGATTATTTTCATCTATTACTACTCCTCTAACCAGATATTCTCGAGTTCCACATAACTGAACATTATCATATAAAATCACACGCATCATCAAGCAATTTTGAGTTCCTTCAGCACCCCTCTCCACATCCGAACTCTGAAATACGGTAGGGATCAGTTGAAAGTTGTTGCAGCTTGAGTAGCTGAAACAAATGGGACAATTATCTTATCTATTTCAATAGCATCAATATCTGGTCTAATTATTATGCCACATTTTTTCATGCTTCGTAATTTGATAAACATTTCTGGAGATATATCTGGGATAAAATCAAATACATGCTTAGTTAAAATTGGACCAACATTTACCGATAATTTTATCTTGCCTTTACAACTAACTACCTGACCATTAGCACATTTTACCTTTGTTTCAGATGGATATATTTTTTTATTTTCTTGCTGAGTTAGTTGTTTTGCAAAGTTTTCACTTACAACATTTGCACCTATATCAAACATAACATTAATCATACTATTTCGAACTGAACACTGAACTATCGGTTTATTTGCTAACGGTTGATTTTTTAATAGCGCTTCTTTGTTAAGTGGACGTTTCGGTTTCGTTGTTGTACCGTTAATATAAGATACATATTGATCGACTAGATCCGGTTTTTTCAGGGGTTTAGTTTTTCGCCATTGAGTTATTTTGCCTTTCATTATCCCGCAATCGATACGCTTTTGTTCATTTTATACAATTTGTAATTATTTTCATCGCTATTTCAGTCTTCTTCTTTCACCATAGTAATTAAAAAGTAATATTTAAGGAAATATATAAATTCCTATTTTTAATAATTTCTTTTTTTATTCATTTTTTAATAATTATCATAAATGATAATATAACAAGTCAAAATGTATTTTGTTAGTTTCGAATTTCCTTTTACAAATTTGGTATTAGCAGTATCAGCAGTATCAAATCCGGTACAGTTGGTTCAATATTTCTGTCGAATTGCATCGATGGGGTTTTGGATTGCTTTGGATTCGATGTGAAGGGTGAAATTGAGTATATTACATTGAGTATAAGAAGTTTCATCAAAAGAATTAACTTTTGGTCGGCTGTCAATTATCATATTTATCATACAGTCTCAGTTTATGGATTTTTATGGAGCCCTGTTATTCCAAATCCAGGGAAGCTCAATATATACTTAAATAAATCAAAATTGTATTGTTAAATGAACCACTATTTCAAATTGAAGTTCCTGACTATATTATTGTATCATAAAAAGTTAATTAAAATTAATTTATTAGTATACATTGTGCTCTCTTTGTTCTTTTCTTCGATGATTTTTGTATGAAAATACTCTATTTTATAAATTAAAATATAATAATCACGTAATTGAATGTCGACACTTATACGAGTATGAAGAGTAATTAAAAGTTCAAATTTCTTCCGTGTCTTAAATCTTTTTATTTATTATATATTGATATTTGTAAATTAATAAAATTAATATTAATTTATATGAATTGAAATAATGAGCAAAAACTCAAAAAACTAAAATGGAAAATATAAGAAGCAAGATTACTGCTGCTCTAGAAAGAAGTACTTTTCATGGAGTTGACATAATCCTGGGAACCCCAGTCGGTTGGAAAAGGTATTCTGTTTCTGGATTAGTGATAATAATGTCAGTTGTTGCAATAAGTTGCGCTATATTATTATTAATAAGCTTTCTCAATTTCCCCTTTAAAACATTGGTAAATTATGAGCAAAAGTCTTTTGTTTTTCCTGAAATTACACTATGTCCTTTCAGTCCATTTAGTGAAGAAAAATTGTCTTCTTTCCAGGATGCCCAAAATAAGTATGCACGAATACCGTTTAAACAATTTTAATTTTTTACCATTGTAATTACTAGATATAATAGAATATTAAATTTTTGGACTAACAATGGGACAATTGAAGAATATCTTATAAGTTTGAATGTAAAAAGAAGTTTTACCGCTTCGTTTTACCAATACTCATCAGACTTAAAGAGTGAGTGGAATACCAAAATAATAAGTTGTATGTATAATGGAGAAAGTTGTTTGTTAAATATTGTCACAGTTGAGCATCCGATGACATACAATTGCTTTAAAATATCTCTAAACTCTTCAGAAACCGAGGGGGCACGATCTGGCTATGCTAGGGGAATAGAAATCGTACTCTTCAGAAACCATTCAACTATTCCAATGTTGATGATAAACGAATTTTTCGATCAAATGTATTCAGTAAGATTTCGGTTCTATATCTATCTATCAATATACATATAGTTTTATTTTTATCTTACAATTAAATAATTGTCATTTAGCTATTATTTAAAAAATATTATTTTATATTCTACAAGATTTTCGTTACTTTCCTATATTTATTTGAATAGATAATACAAAGGTGTCAGAGGCGATTCTTTGATAATGGTCCTTTTCTAAATAACTCGACAACGGTGCATCACAGCGAACCTGGTATGGTACTAGGATGACCGACTTGCAATGCTGGTTCTTTTTGACAATTATGTAATGAACAAATTTCGTAAATCATCTTTGAAAATATCTAACATTTCTTTTTAGCGATGAAAGTTAGAGTCGTAGTGGGTTGTCCATTAGAAACAACAATAACATCAATTTTATGAAGTCTCTTGATAATAAAATTCATTCATACCCTGAGGAAAAACCTGTGTTTTAGAAGAGCTATGTAGTCGACATCTTTCTTGTTTTAAGAATCAAATCAATAATGAAACCATTGTTAAAATTCTTGAATGGTTTTTATCCTAATATTTAATTCCCTACAGAATCTGAAGTAAATAACAAACTTCCATTCTTGAAATTCTTGTCACTAGGATGAATGGGAAATAATGAATTGAATTATACAAAAAGACAACAGGTACAGGTCTCTACAGAGTGCCTCTGAGTTTTTTTGAGGAAAAATATATAGAGGGTAGGATAAAGGTCTCCACAAATTTTGAAATTTATCTTTCAATTTCGAAATCACAGATTTATGGCTACAATAATCTTAGAGAACGCTTGAGAGACAACATGTACATAAACAAACAGATAGATCACAACATTCAGATTATATTGAAAAAATTATTTACACTGGTTGAAAAAGAATTAAAGGAAGAAAACATTGAAGTGCACAAAAAAATAATCAAAATATCATACAAAATATCATTCAAAATATCATATTCTGATGGATTTAAAGCATTTAAAGAGTATTTGCATGAATATAGGTAGTGTCAAAGTGGTTTAAATGACATTTAGAATACAAAGCGACATTTCTAATAAATTCAAAACGATATGTGAATTGCAAGCTAAAAAAAACCCGTACATTGGATAGACGAATTGTCATCTCAAAACAAGGACTAGTGAGCATCTACGATCGTGTCGATTGAGTAAGTTTCTTGATCATTGGTTACATTGTTAAAATATAATTTCTTCATTGTGATCAAAAATTTATTCATAATATTACACATAAATTCAAAAAAATTACATCTCCTTTTCTTTAGTATTTATCCTTTAAAATAAATTTTTATCATTGGAATTTCCGTTTATTCTTTTTTAAAATCGAAATTCATTTCGCCAATTTCATTTAATTAGTTAATCCTTTTTCTTTGAAAATTTTATAAAATAATTTCTAATACTTAACTTTTTCGATTTCTTATATTATTCATTTTTAGGTTTTTTTAGAATTCTTTCTTAATTTTTTATATGCTTAGGAGAATGTTTTAATTTAATATGTACGTTATTTTTTGTTTTCTTAAAGTTACCTTTACTAATATTTATATGTTTTTGAAAAGTTTGGATTAAACATACTTTTAATTTTTCGTATTTGCAAAATTTCCTTTTTAATTTTAATATATGGTTTGAGGATTTTGGAATTTAGTTTGTTGTTTTTTAATTTTTGATATTTATTCATATTATTTAATTTGTATTTTTTCCAAGTAAATAATTTGATAAGATGAAATTTTAACTAACCACTCAAACTAACATTGAAACTTACAAATACATTGTCAATTAAATTATTATTGCTGTTAATGAAGTATGAAACTTCGATACAAAGTTAATAATCAATTACTTCAAATGGTTTTAAGTAAATTATTTTTCAAAAATATCAAATGAGCGTTTACAAGTCTCAATAATATATATTATTGAGTCTTGTGAACGCAAGTTTAGTATTTCGAAAATATAATTTGATTAAAGCTTTTTTTATACAACTATTGGACATGTTTCGATGTTTATATACATCATCATCAGCAA